>JADBJO010000515.1:620000-630000 GCA_016801955.1 Conus betulinus | reverse complement strand
CATCTTGTTTGCCCCTTCACGTAAGGCACGATTTGGGAAGACCGGACCGTTCAGACGGGGTCTGAGCCATTTCGCGATTCCACTGGCCTTCAGCCTCTGGCACTGGGCAAATGAACAACTGCGTATTTTGCCGCAGAAATTGCACTGGCATCAAACGATTAAAAAACGAACAGACCAACGTTTCCCCCTCTGTCCACTTTCAAACCTCCGACATCCCTGTCAACGCCAGATATGGTCACTCGCCCGAAGCGGCGTTCGGAGCTCTCACGTGTTCAAGTTCGTGCGGCCTGGTCACGGATTTGGCTCAGCTTGCACCTCGCCAGCGGACAGACCACTTGATAAATTTTACTACATAGAAACAGGTCGACGCAGTTTGTTTCCCACATCAGAAATGCCCATGCAGACTGTCAGCTCTGATGATTCTTTATCGACAGAAAACCGTCAGTCTGAAACGTTTAAAAGAAAATGGACACAACTCTCATTGATATTTACAACTGTGCATGCGTGCGTGTGTGCATGCGTGCGTGTGTGTGTGTGTGTGTGTGTGTGTGTGGGGTGGTGGGTGGGTGTGGGGGGGTGTGTGTGTGTGTGTGTCTGCGCCCGGAAAGACCTATCACAGTACGGACAGGGGATGGTGGCAGCAGTTGGAGATCTGTTGACACTGGTCTTCCTGATCATCCTGCGCTGCTCAGCTGCAGCAATTCTGTCATTTTCACAGGTTTCTGCACCTTTGCGGATGCTGGATCACTTCTGTCCACCTCTGAGAGTTGTGGGTAAGAATTTGTCAAAGAAAATGGATTTCACTCTCTTGTTTGCTCTTGCGCTTGACAGCAAGAATCTTCATATTGCAATGAATATATCATTTTAGAGTGCTATTTTGATTCGCACGTTCAATATTGACAACGATTAGGGGAGATAGTACAGGTACTTCTAAATCTGATTTGCGCACTTTGTTCTTTTTTCACTTTCGATATAAAAAAAAAAGTCCATGTGTTTTACAGTGTTGTCTTACGATCGAACTTGAAGATCAACATTCATTATTCTGTAAAAGTGTTTCGCCATGCGCTTGAAGTTCTCTGATGGCATTAACATGCGGCTAAATTACTGTTCAACGTAAGTAAATGGTGGATCATGTGGATGACAGGATGTGTTTGTATACGCGTAAGATGAATGTGCGTGCGTGCGTGCGTGCATGTGTGTGTGTGTGTGTGTGTGTGTGTGTGTGTGTGTGTGTGTGTGTGTGTGTGGTTGTGTGTGTGTGTCATTCATTTTACGTCTTTCCACTTATCGTGATATTAGACGAAAAAAAAAAAATCGTGCCGAAAGAGAGAGATGGGGAAAGGAAGAGCGTATGTGCTCATGCTTGTGCACGCACATGTATGTGCGCATGTGTGTGTGCTCGTGTGTGTGTATGCGAGTCTGTTTGAGTATGTTTGTGTGCATATGTATGTGTTTAAATGAGTGCTTATATGAATAATAATGGTAATTACAAAACACTTAAATTGTTCAAATAAGTTTGAAAGGGAAAAAAGCTAAAATTTTAAACAAAACTAATTAACAACCAACAAGTCACAGAAACTTAACCTTTCTCAGTCCTTGTCACTTTTGAGCTTTGTACATTATTCCATCTTCCCTCCCACACATATCCCCCATCCCCGCCCCCCACACAAAAAAGGAACCATAAATACTTCCCCCCAATGGAGTGCGCTCTAAGCATACAAAAAAACTCATATGTTAGAGCTGGTGACTCAATGATGGCCTGTGCACTATTTTGCCTCAACACTGGAATTATTTTTTTCATGTCTTGACATATAACAATATGATCACGTGTTATTTTCTTTTTACATAAACACACTATGTTTTTAACAATATTTTTTTTTAAAAAGCATCAAGTTTCCATGTGTGTGTGTGTGTGTGTGTGTGTGTGTGTGTGTGTGTGTGTGTGTGTGTGTGTGTGTGTGTGTGTGTACGCGCGCACTTCCGAAACTATGTAAATCAATTTCAGTGTACTTACAGGCTGAAGTGAAGTTACGCACTCAAGGCCCTTTCAGCGCTAACAAAGCCTTCATGGGAATAGATGAAGACGTCCGCCATAGAAAAAAAAAGCAACGAACGATCTATCCATAAGACTGACATCAATCGATAGTAAGACAGCCACGCTACTGCAACGCCTGACATCCTTAGTCTGCCACTCCGATTTTTACCTCCAAAACAAATGGCGAACAAGAAAAAAAATTTTTTTTTTAATCACACACATGAAAACTGCTGAATAGGCAGACGCTGAAGTAAGAAAAGTCAGTGCCCGCCCTCGACAGATTTGCATTTTCGTTGCGGTTTACAGATTACAACGAAATAAGCCTTTATATAAGCTGTGACAAAGAAAACCATTGTCAACACTTCCTTGAACGATCACGGCCACAATGGAATACAGTCGCAGGAAAATAGTGAATGAAAGGAAAGCAAGACAAAAAATGTAAATGCCTCCCCCCCCCCCCCCCCCCCCCCCCCCCACCCCCCCACCCCCACCCGATAGTGTCAGAAAAGGAAGTACCAGCACAGAGGAGTATGCCATTCATATTGATGTACCTCACACACACACACACACACACACACACACACACACACACACACACAGATACACGCACACATACTTACACACACACACACACACACACACGCGCCGCGCGCGCGGCGCGCGCGCGCGCACGCCACGCATGCCACACACACACATACATGCACGCATGCACTCACACACGTGCGCGCGCATACGCGTACACCCCCCCCCCCCCCCCCCCCCCCCCACACACACACACACACACACCACGCACACACACACTAGCACATTTACAGAACATGCTCGGGAATATAACAACTCTCACATTTACGTGTAGATCTACACTCATTTCGCATCATTGTAAATGATCGATGTCTATACATCGCATTGTCAAAGAATACAACCAACCATATTCACAGCCACATTCCATATTCTCCAACAAATCGTCTAATATTATTGATAATGGAAAGACAATTAACTGAACAAACAGGAACATTAACAACAAAAGCCAACAACAAAACTCTCTCTCTCTCTCTCTCTCTCTCTCTCTCTCTCTCTCTCTCTCTCTCTCTCTCTCCTCTCTCTCTCTCACACACACACACACACACACACACACACACACACACACAAGCACACAGGCACACAAAGCTCGCAGGCACAGACACAGACACACACACACACACACACACACACACACACACACACACACACACACACACACACACACACACACACACATACACACACACACACACACTCACACACACACACACACACTCAAACATTTCCTGTTTTGCATTACAGATGTGGGGCTAAATCTGTAAGGAACAAATAAGGTATATATCTCTCTGCTAGCAAACGGATGCTACTCGTAAATGGCAGTGTTTCCGTTGCTGTTGTCGTTGCTGTTGTTCGTTTCTTTGCTTTCCTCAAATTCAACGTAACTGTGTCTTCTTATTGATCAAAACCTCTGATACTTAGCCGTCTATTTTTTCACAGAATGTTTGTTCTAGTTTGTCCATAGTTTTATCAAACCACCGCTCGCATTAGACAACTGCACGTTTTGAGGTGGGTAGCATACAGTATTTCAGTGGGCCAGGTCATCTAACAAGTTGAAAATATTTCAGCTGAAGATGGATTCTCTTAGTTAAGTAAAACTACATACAAAATGTAGAGACATACGATTTTTTTGCTTTATTTTTAACAGCTTTCTTTAACTCCCCGTCGTATGCTTCCATTTCAAAAGGCAATGACTTTTCAAAGCAAACAGAGCTTTTTTTCTTTTTTTTTTTTTTTTTTTTGGGGGGGGGGGACCTTGAACTTATTTCAAATGTTCGAGTTATTGTTGTGATGCTCTACACAGCTTGGAAGACACCTTTCATAATATATTTGGCTTCTACCATTCATGATCTCCCTTCCTCCCCCCCCCCCCCCCCCCCCCCCCCCCCCCTTTGTCCTCTCCCACCCCCCCCCCCCCCCCCCCCCCCCCCCCCCCCCCCCCCCCCCGCCCCCCCTTTTGTCCTCTCCCACCAATTCTGAAGTGACAGTATCTGTTTTTCACTCTAACTCCGAACAGAAAAAAAAAACGTTTTGGAAAAACCAATCTGGGCATTTTGTTTGTGGCATTGACGTGAACCATGTTTTGGAAAGACAGGTCATCCGGAAGCAGCCTGGCACATTTCCTGCTTCAAATGCCCTTGAACTTCCAGCTTTGGTAAAATGAATGGTTTCTGTTGCAGTAACAGGAGCCTCATCTCGTTCTCGCAAACGCCTCCCATGAACAGACCACCGTTGTCGTCTTTTCCACATCCAGACTCAGAACATTACTGCCAACATCACATCCTATCACGCGCCAGACGCTGTCTTGGAAGTTCTGTAATTCTCGCCTTTTTCAAGCCGTTCGTGTTCGTCCCCTTTGCCGGGAGACTCGGCACAGCTTGCATCTCGCCACGTGACAGGCCAGCTGGCATTAAAACCTCAATGAAACGGGCTCAGCACAGATTGGCTCTCCTATCAGAAATGTCCATATGGAATGTTCGCCCCGAGGAACTTGTACCACAAAAACTGTCTCAGCTCAAAAGATTCAGGCGAAATGTTCATACAAGTCCCATTTACAAATGATCAAGTCGGCAGTACATTTTGTTTTCGAGGGGTCAACAGTCAAACGTTTCGTTGGCAGTGAATTGTCTGACATGCTCCTTTGTTCCTGCTCCTTTGTTCCTGTCTGTCTTGGTTTGTTCCTTTCTGTCTTGGTCACTGGTGCACATGTGGGGGCATACGGAACAAACACATTCTACAGGACTGTGAGGACCTGCAGTGTCTGAGAGATGGGACATGGCCGCAGCCGGTGCCCATCAACGACAAGCTGTACGGGTCTGTGGAGGCCCTGCAGAGGACCACCAGATTCATTACGGAATCCTGTCTACAGGTGTGATAGGCGATCGAGAAGATGACGACTGGTCCAAAGTTCGTTACGGCGGTAGAGGCACTGTGATGATGAATGCTGCTTCAGAGTTCTTCGCTTCTAACTGCCTGGATCACCATGGAAACTCCTGGGACTGCCTTCTGGAAATTATCCGTAATATAAGTAACTTCCTTCTTTCTGTCACTCCCTTCAGTCTGACTTTTAAATATCTGTTTCCGTCTTCCGTTAATTTCGTTTGCTGGTTCTCTTCCTCTGTGGGTTTTCTGCCCCTGTGGACTATTTTCGTCTCTTTCTTGTCGAAACTCATATTTTTTGTTTTATTTCCTTGCACTGTCTGACACTGGAGCCTTTCTTTCGCTGCAGTCTGGCAAGTAGGTGGTACAAGTCGTACACACTGTCCAGAGCGCGCAGAACCTGTACACTCTGCACTGATGCATATGGCCTTTTATGTGTTTTGGTGCCATTTCAACGCTTTCACTATTTCTTTCGTTGTCTGTGGTGAAAAATACAGTGGAGTACTTTAGTACCGTCAGAACAGCCAAATTATTTACAGTGTAAACTGTTCATAGTCACCCACCGTGTCACAGACTTTTTTTTTGTTTGTTTGTTTGTTTTTACATGACAAGATTTATTCTTCGATGCTGTAGATAACTTGGTGGTGTGACCTTTTTTCCCCGCGTTGAGTTGGACGGCCCTGAAGAGGTTCAGTGTGGTCAACAAGGCTATAGTGATCAAAACTCAGAAACTAGGTTGTAGCAAAAGCTCCTCCTGGTCCACTCAGCTCCTCTTTCTCTGTTTACCACGCTTCTGTCCCCTCCCCCCTCACACCCCCCACCCCCCGCCACGCCCCCACTCCCCAACTCCCACATCCCGGCTCCGGAGGAGTACGTTGTAAAGTTCCTTTGATCTTCTCACAGGTCCGTACGATTTTCACTTTCTTTTCACACTGTGACAGACAGGCGTTCATCTTTCTGGCTTTCCCTCGACAGTCTCGGAACTTAAGCAGGGGACTGCCGCGGCAGCACTAAATGTTTCTCGACAAAATCCCTCCTACAACTGCCTTTCCTGTGGCAACGGGGGAAGGACAGGGCTGCCAACCCCACGATGATGTTCTTGCACTTCTTCTGCTCTCTCCTTTTTCTTCGTCCGTCTGATACTCTGCTGAATTCTGCCCGGCTGACTCATCTTCTAAAGCTACTTTACTTCCTCCTGGCAATGGATTACATTTCTCATTAATATGTCCTGTGTGCTCTCTCATTACAATAACACAATCAAATTCGCCTTCTGCTACGCCGACTGTATTTGCGTCATTACGCTAATGGATGAGTTTCGAGTGTTCTCCATTGTACCAAGTGTCTTCGCCTTATTACATTAATGAATTATAATTAAGATAACACCCGAGGACGTAAAATCAAGGCTTGTTTTGCTGGAGCCATGTCTATGTCCACATTTCCTCAGTATCACCTAATATTGCCCTTAGCGTAAAGATGTAAAGGTAAAAAACAACATTATGCTAGCTATTGGCACATCGGAACTGATTATACACACACAGAGACACAAACACACACACACACACACACACACACACACACACAAACACACACACACACACACACACACACACACACACACACACACACACACACACACACACACACACACACACACACACACACGTACACCTAAGGTCAGAGACGTTCTATACCTGAAATCTTAGGAAAATATCGCACTGATAGGCAATTCATAAGGTGCACTTTGAGACCAGCTTCAAACGAGTTGACCGAAGTAGGAGAGACGAACATTGTGAGATAAGCTGTCCCTCGACAGATGGGCCGAAACAGGAACTTTCGGCAAAGGATTTCGATTTTACACGTGCAGCAAGGTGCGCCAGTGCATTGCAACATGAACGGAGTTGATGTGGGAGTGATCAAGTTTGAATACCTTCGTCAGATACCAAGGGGCAGCACCTGTCACGGAGCTGAAGGTGAGAAGATGCCCAGAAATTGGTAACCAGTGTAAGGGACCGAGGAAGCAGGGGGATCTGGTCAGTCTTATTTTGGTTCTGAAGATTCATTTTGCTGCGGCGGTTTGAACTTTTTGAAGTATAGGGTATTCAGTACAACCAATTACGCGCCACTGAGAATGATTGGATCAGGAAAAGACCAGAAAACACATTAGGGGTATATGATGTTTTAGCTGTTTTTGAAGATGTGGGATAAAGCTGATCGTTTGTATTGTAAGTATGCCATATTGGGAGGTTGAAAATCAAAACTGACGCCAAGTTATTTTCACAGAAAGTAAAACAGAATTACACCTTTTTCTCCAATTTCTTAAAAAGAAGATAAAGATTGTTTTGGTAGACAGTCTGCTCGAAGATATAATCATAGTTTGAGTTTTGCCTTCGTTTAACTGCAATTCGTTTTGATTTATTCACGTTTTGACATCGGCAATTCTGCGTTCAATTGTCTCAATAAAAGAAAAAAGATTGTTTCTCTGTAGACTTGAAAATCAACAGCAAACGATGGTGATTCACATTATTTTACTTTTTTCCTTGTGACGACAAAGAAAGCAGTTGGGCGCAGAGAATGAACAACATTTGTCCAAGCACATATCGCTGACGAACACCTGATGGCAGGACTGATGATCACTTACCGTGATTGTTTAGTCCTGCTTCTTTTCTTAGATTCAAAGCATGCAGAGCAAAATGCCACATGCAGTACCCTAGTGTCCGATGAAAAATAACCTCAATGTGTATTCATGCCTGCATGCGCGTGTGCTCACGCAGACACACACACGCGCGCGCACACACACACACACACACACACACACACACACACACCACACACACACACATGCACGCACGTGCGCGCACATATACACACACCACCACCACTACCACCACAGCACACACACACACACACACACACACACACACACACACACACACGCACGCACGCACGCACGCACGTGCGCGCACATATACACACATCACCCCACCACCACTACCACCACAGCACACACACACACACACACACACACACACACACACACACACAACCCCCCACCCCATCCCCACCCCCCACCCCCATCCCCACACACCACACATACACACACACACACACACACACACACACACACACACACACACACACACACAACAACAACAACAACAACAACACCAACAACACAACACAACAGCAACACCACACCCTCCATGCTGGAACCCATTGGTTGAAGCACGAGATACTCCTGTCCACACATCGCCACAGCCTGACACGTCTGCACCTTTCGACCTGACAACGTAGTAATAGCCGCCAGTGAAATGAATGGGCACGATCCTTTGCAGACAATGTCATAACAGGTCCGAGCCAGGTCACCTGTTCCTTGCTATCTACCTGGGTCACCTGCCAGAGCCATGGGGACGGAGACAGACACTTGCCTGGAGTCAAACGGATGCGGAGATTTGGATGTGACTAAGAAACGTGGGTGCATTCCTTGGGGGGGGGGGGGGGGGGGGGGGGGGGACGCGTGGGGGGGGGGGGGGGGGGGGGGGCTCAACACGAGACAGCCTTTTGATTGGCAGAGATGTGGTCGACAAAGGTTCGGAGGAAAGGGGAAAGGCTGGGGGGAGACGAAGTAGGGGGGGGGGGGGGGGGGGAGGGTCATTTGTTAACCTGTCCACAGGACTGGGTGTTAGCTGGGTGATGAAAACCTTCAGTGGTGCACACTGTCTCCCTACGGCTTTGGACTTGGCGGGGAAGGTGGGGAAGGTGGGGCAGAAGCGTAGGGCAGGTGGATAGTGAGTGTGTGTGTGTGTGTGTGGGGGGGTGGGTGTGTGTGTGTGAGTGAGTGTGTGTGTGTGTGAGTGAGAGAGAGAACGAAAACGAACGAATGAATGATCTAATGAGTTAAGCTTACAAGCCCATTCTCATGCAGGCAGGGTTACGGTGGGGGAGGGGCTGTTCGAAAATGAAGATTAACAAATGCACGCAAACCATAAATGTCAGAAAACAGCATCGTGATGAGGAAACCAAATCACGGAAATAATTAACAAACATCGAGTAAAGATGTGATTGTCACTGAGACTTCCAAAATGTTTATCCACTGTCCACAAGATTTCCTTCCTCCACATCTGAATTGCCGCTGGAAGTCAGTTGCACATTCTCTCTGTCAACAGAATGAACGCTTTCTATGTTTCTTAACATTCCTTGTAGGTACGACATAATGTCACTGAGAGTCACGTTCTCTGGAGGGTCGTTCTGTTGGTCATTCGCTGGAGGCCTGTCCTGATCACAAACCACATCACAGCATTCGTCAACACAGTCTTGATCAGCGCTTGGCTGCACTGAACCACAATCCAAGACCGGCACTACATCGTGTGCAACTGTCACAGATTCTCTGTCACACTGTTCCAGATCAATCTCTGTCTGCATGTCACTGTGCCGTGTTTCTTCTGCTGGGTGGGTTACAGACAGAGGGGGATGGTTGTCACTCTCGAAAACCTCATCACATGCAACACGACAGAGAGAGAGAGAGAGAGAGAGAGAGAGAGAGAGAGAGAGAGAGAGAGAGAGAGAGTGAGAGAGGTGTGTGTGTGTGTGTGTGAGTGTGTGTGTGTGTGTGTGTGTGTGTGTGTGTGTGTGTGTGTGTGTGTGTGTGTGTGTGGGTGTGTGTGTGTGTGTGTGTGACAGACATAGAGAGACAGAAAGAGAGAGAGAGAGAGAGTGTGTGTGTGTGTGTGAGAGAGAGAGAGAGAGAGAGAGAGAGAGAGAGAGTGTGTGTGTGTGTGTGTGTGTGTGTGTACGTGTGTGTGTGTGTGTGTGTGTGTGTGTGTGTGTGTGTGTGTGTGTGTGTGTGTGTGTGTGTGTGTGTGTGAATGACTGTGTGTGTGTGTGTGTGTGTGTGTGTGTGTGTGTGTGTGTGTGTGTGTGTGTGTGTGTGTGTGAGTGAGTGATCGCGCGCGCGCGATCGAACACTTCTGTTTGTATGCGTCTGTCATGCATGCTTGCGACTATGCCTCT
>JADBJO010000515.1:602500-607500 GCA_016801955.1 Conus betulinus | reverse complement strand
GGCGCTCTCCTTGCTCTCCCCCCCCCCCCCCCCCCCCCCCCATCTTCACTACCTGCACCGACAGTCGTGCGTGCGACTCATGGATGATGTAATTATGTCAGTTATGCAGTCCCTATTCAGTTGGCATGTGCTACTCCCCCCCCCCCCCCCCCCCCCTCTCTCTCTCTCTCTCTCTCTCTCTTTCTTTGTCTTTAGTGAACAAAGCCAACAGGAACAGAAACAGTTTGGCATATAAAAAGCCCCCCCCCCCCCTCTCCCCCCTCTCCCCCCCTCCCCTCTGGACAATCACTGCTTCCAGAGACCAACTGTAGATACAACACAGTGTAGCCACAAAGACAACAGGGGAGATAACCACAGAGAGAGTGAATGCCGATCTCGCCTGCTCTGAATCTCCTTGTCTAGGATTCACTGATCACCCGGAGGAAATAGAAGTTGAAACTATGTTTCTAAATTTTGAGACAATGTACTGATTGTATATGTGCCATGTGGTTTAACAGTATAACTTTATGCCAATATTTGGTGACATCTATAAAGATGATGAATTAGCATTCTGTTGAAATGGTTTGTTTGCCATATGCACAACTAGGTACAAGCTATTGCTATGCTTGGTTAAGATTCTTTGTTAACAATCTGACCACCATTCTTTGTGTGTACAATCTGACTTCTGCCAGTATGCAAGTCTATCTGGTAAGATGATAACTGAGTGATAAATTCTGATCGGAAAAAAAAAAAAACAGTATTCCTGTACTAGGTGAAAAATGTTAAGTTGATGTTGATTCATGAATACTGGTGATCGTTGGGATGCTTTGTAGTGTGTGATTCTAAGTCTACACCCCATGCGTACTTGAGCTGAGCGTATTCCAAGTTTCTGCCATTTAATTCACAAGAAAAGTTGAAAGAGTTATTTGACTTAAAATTGTTAGCATTGTATTACTGTCTTCTACCATTTACTGAATTCCACTCAAAAACTGAACAAAAGTAGAGACTGATATTTATGGCAGATATATTTATGCTGGCGTAATCCTTTGTTTGCTGAGATCTCACACATTACTGAAAGCCAGAGGACAAGTGTGTGAACTCGACAAGCCAGGCTCTCAGCTGCTTAACGACAGATCAGGTTCTGTTTCTTCCAGAAACCTGAGTTTCCTATCTACCCTGGGCATGCATGGTGGTGGACAAACACTGCAGCCCAGCACATGATCAACAGGTCAACAGAGAAGAGGAGCAGTCACCAGCAACTAGAGATAGACCAACTATCCTCTCCAACATCAGATCAGTTTCTGATATTCCAAGTGGAATCCAACTCAACTCATCCAGAATTTTCCGTTTCTTTATGATGCAACAGTGGAACCAAAACTCAGCCTGAACCGACTGTGTGAAACTGATTTGAAAATATCACTCTTGAGTAAACAAGTAAAGTTGATGTGTGGAAGTGCACTTACCCTGTGTCAGTTGTTTGTTGTTCAATCAGTATTGAATGTTTGAACTTCTCTCTAATTCTGTCTCTCGAAGCTATAAGTACTTTTAAGTGTACAAGCCTAAGGAAACTTATTCCTGAGCCACTCTTGAGCAATTCTAACAGTCAGTCCCGAGGAAAGTAACAATTTCTTTCGATGACTAATACCGGAAAGTTGCTCCTTTCATAACAAGCAAGAGAGAGGGTGGAGGTGAAATTTCACAATAACTCTAATAGAGAAAGTAGTCTTAGTCCTTCCCCTAGAGAACACACCAGTCCACTCCCAGCTCTCGTCACAGTGACTGATGACCCTAGGAACTACAGCACTCCCATCTGCAACTATCGTGATGGACTGTGAGACCATTTCCGCGCACCCCCTAGTGACCACATTGACAGCACTGGTTTGTCCTATCCAGTCAATACAATATCGCGATCTGGATTCCATGGCGCGAAGAATATGACCACCATTATCGTCTGAAATAATTATGATTCGTGTTCATTCCTGTTTTGATATCCACCCCTGGTCCTCATACACCATGCTGGGTCAATGGGACGAAAACTTGACATTAAATCATTCGTATTCGTATTTGTATCTCTCTCTCTCTCTCTCTCTCTCTCTCTCTCTCTCTCTCTCTCTCTCTCTCTCTCTCTCTCTCTCTCTCTCTCTCTCTCTCTCTCTCTCTCTATGTGTGTGTGTGTCTGTTTGTATTTGTTCGTGTACGTACACACGTCTATGAATATATTCATTGAGTGAGTCAGTGTGTATGTGTGGCGCGCGCGCGCGCGCGCGCGCGTATGTGTGTGTGTTCGTACGAGGACGTGCGCACATCTATGTACGTATGTAAGTGTGCGCAAACACGCACGTTTTTGCGTACATGTGTGCGTGTGACCACGCATGTGTGATTGTGTGTGTGTGTGCGCGCGCGCGCGTGTGCACGCGCATGTGTGTATTTGTGTGTGTGTGTGTGCGTGCGTGTGTATGTGTGTGTCTGCATGTATGTGCGTGCGTACCTGTGTATGTGTAACAATGTGTGTGCGTGCGTGCATACGTGTGTGTGTGTGTGTGTGTGTGTGTGTGTGTGTGGTCGTTAATTTTCTCTCTATGCCCCCGTCTGTGTACTCGGGTATTTTTCGTTACAGCCTAAACTGCATCCCCACCTTCTAGATATTTTGTGCTGGTAACTTCCCATCTTTTTTCTCTCTGTGAGTTTCCTTGTTTCGTCTGACATTTCTTCTCTGTTGTCCTCTGTGTTGTGCCTTTGTAGCCGTTTCCCCAGCTTTTATTTACCAGGTTCTTTTCAAACTTTGGCTCAGTTTGTACCTCATTTGTTTTGTTGTGACCGAGCGAGTGGACAGGGATAATATAGGCCTACACTGACCAGACTGGACACGAGCTGTCCATTCGGCGTTGCCTATTTGCCAGTGTGGCTTTTAGATCTATATCTACATACTTACTTTTTTTATTGATCAAATCCCTAAACATTTAAGAAACTCTTACTCGTATTCCTAACTAGGGGCGATAAATCGCGTGGTATGATGTCCGTGGTTTAGCTCTTGTTACATGAAGTGCTGTAGATAATCAATGTTTGTTGTCTGCGGCCCGTTGGGGGGGGGTTTGGTTTTGTTCGTTTGCTTCTTTTGTTTTGTTTGTTTATTTGTTTTTCTCATCACAGCACTATCTTTTTTCTATGAGATGAAAAGCCCTAAAAGGAGCTGTCTAGTCGACTGGGCTGATATTTCAGTTGTTCTTTTCGGGTCGATATGGTAATCGTTATTGATTAACTGAATTAAAACCGTGGTTTAAAAGTTTTCTTTCACACACACACACACACACACACACACACACACACAAAGACACACACAAAGACACAAAGAAAAACAAGACAGGAGAGGGGAGAAGAGGCAGAGGGAGAGGAGAGAGGAGAGAAAGGCAGCCATAGATGGAGGGAAAAAAAACTCTGGCAGAAGTTGGAACCATTAATATGACATTTGAGCCCTTTCAAACTTTTGAGGAGTCTCTTGACATTCCGTCTCTGCCTTTGGGACGTCATGTCCCCCCTCCTCCCCACCTCCACCCCATCTCTCTCTCTCTCTCTCTCTCTCTCTCTCTCTCTCTCTCTCTCTCTCTCTCTCACACACACACACACACACACACACACACACACACACACACACACACACGTCTGTCTGTCTATCGATCTGTATCTGTATCGTTATACCTATCTATCTATATATAGATACAGATATTGGTATAGATATAGATACATAGACAGACAGATCGATAGATATGTAGGTACATTTGTAACAGGTAGACAGACAGATGAAGAGAGAGAGAGAGAGAGAGAGAGAGAGAGAGAGAGAGAGAGAGAGAGAGATTGATTGATTGATTGATCACAGTGATGAAAAGCAAGTACAATGTTTAAACAGCCCTATCTGTAATTCAGCTGCCTGTGCAAAGCCCATATAATTTGCAATAGAGACAAGATATATGTATATATGTCTGTGTGGACTTGATGACAGACAGAAAACTTTTCTAAACATCTATCTCAAGGCACCTTAAATAGTAACATACCCCGACCGGTTCGTGAAATGATTGGGATTCTCACTCTATGTGTGCGTGTGTTTTTGTTTTCTTTTTCTTTCTTCTTTTTTTTTCCCCGATTTTTGCCAACGACGCTTTAATGAACGGAATCAGCATTTTCCACACACACACACACACACACACACACACACACACACACACACACACACACACACTTCGTTTCCTTCAGATTTACATGGTACACATGCACCAATGGTGGTGGGTGCACATGCACCAATGGTGGTGCTTGGCAGACAGAAAAACAGAAAGGAGGAAACTACACATTGTATAATTAACAACGCCTCTCAAAATGTGAAAGTCTTGGGGACATGCATAAATGCACTTTCTCATTGAGAGAGAGAGAGAGAGAGAGAGAGAGAGAGAGAGAGAGAGAGAGAGAGAGAAGAGAAGAAGAGAAAAGAAAGAAAGAGAGAAAGAAAGAAAGAAAGAAAGAAAGCGCGCTTCTTCTGCTTTGAATTGTTACCGACAGCAACCATGTAAGCTTTGCATGTTTATCGGCAACAGCCACGTAAAACTGGGAATGAATAACAGAATACCCTCAGTGCTTATCCTTGCCCGCGTTTCGTAAGCTTCGTTTTAGTTGGCCAACTTGAACCACAGTCCTGCTGCGCTGCATTTGCCCTCTTCCAGGAACGCCAACCACACCACAGCCCCTGGACCCTGTACGTATTTAGCCTTCCCCCCCCCCCCCCCCCCCCCCCCCCCCCCCCCCCCCCCCCCTCCAAACGTCTCTCACGTGACTGACAGACGGGCAGCGTAGATGGCTTATACCTCCTGCCAGGAAAGTTCGACCTCGCGAAGTCTGTATGCGAACTCGCTTCACTACCACTGAGCTAACCGTAGCATTCAGAGATTCCTACCTGTCCGAATTGCATAGTTCATTTATGATGTAGTTATAGCAAACAGCCTGTTGGGTTATGGTTCCTGTTGTAGCAAATAGCC
>JADBJO010000515.1:585000-592500 GCA_016801955.1 Conus betulinus | reverse complement strand
AATCCCCTCCATGAACTAGGTTACGATCGCCATGCTACAACAAAGGCGACGTTACACACATTTTCCTGCAGAACTCCGATAGTGGCATCTTTCGAGCATGCGCAGGCAAACAATCTCTCTCTTCCGGAATAAAATGCTATGGCGTCCGAGGAATAAATCAATGCGGCAATGAAACAAAGCACAAACAGACAAACAAACAGAAACACTCATACCACTTTACATTGATCTTCAACATCTGTCTGAACATTTTAACTGTACGAACTGGGTAATGAAAACGATTTTTGACAGCTGATTTTTTTTTTTTTTTAAACAAATATTACTATCCTTGAGGGCGTTCTGAAGATTTGCAAAACGAACAGGGTCCTTTTAGTCTCTCGTGGTTGATTAAAAAATATGTTCCTCCGAGTAACTGCGACAAGTGTATAACATCTGGCAAGCTCGTTATCGTAAATCTCTGGGTATCGCCAACCCTCCCTTCACCGACCCCCCACCCCCACCCACCACCCCCCTCCTCTACCCTCATCCCCAGTTCTTTCTTTGGTATGAACCTGAACGGCAGATTTTTTTCGGATAAAGTTTGCGTTCTTCGTTCCATAACCCTACACTCGGTGCAGAAAACCAAAACAGACACCCACATTGGCTTTCATCCGAGTGACATTTTTACCCTCACCGCCAGTGACATGAAGACGGCCGTTCACCTTCAAACACACACACACACACACACACACACACACACACACACACACATACTCAACACACACACACGCACACACACACACACACACACACACACACACACACACCACCTTATGGTAAGGAGGACAGAATCGGTCAATAGTCAACGATCCCGCTTAGGGGTCAGAGATCTCGCTTGCATGTAGAGTGCGATGACCGGAGGGGATACCCATAACCCATAAACTTTCCCCTCGGAGCTGGCTTCTCGATCCGTTGTGGTGACACGAAGCACCGTGCTACACCGTGTCGTATGACGTTCCGAACGTTGTACTGCGTTGTCTTGCGTTCTGATATGCTCTTCGCTGAGCTAGGTTATGTTGTGTGCGAATGCACCACGATTTGCTGCGTTCCAGGTTTTCTGTCTCGTGTGCGTCTGGTGTAACGTCTTGCCTTGTTTTATGTTGTTGTGTTGTGTTTCGGTACACTTTGTTCTTGTGCTTGGTGCATGTGTCTGTTGGGGTGTGTCGGGTTTTTTCTGTGTTGCTCGTGTGTGATTCGTACGTCTTTGTGTTTCGCTGCACCGTGTTGTCGTGTTGCGTGTGACCGTTGTGTTGCATTGGAACATGTTGTGTAACACGTGTCTCTTTTGTTGTGCTACATTGCACATTTTGAGATGCATGTGTCTGTTGTGTTGTGTTGTGTTGTATTGTATTGTGTTGTGTTGTGTGTGTGTTGTATGTGTGTTATGCTGCACTGCATTTCGTTGTCATGTTGTGTTGCACGTGTCCGTTGTGTCCCACTGCGCTGAGTTGTGTTGCGTCGTGTTGGGTCGTGTCGAGTCGCGTGGTGTGGTGTGGTGTGGTGTGGTGTGGTGTGGTGTGGCGTGGCGTGGTGTGGTGTGGTGTGGTGTGGTGTGTGTGGTGTGGTGTGGTGTGGTGTGGTGTGGTGTGTGTGTGGTGTGGTGTGGTGTGGCGTGGTGTGGTGTGTGTCGTGTCTTGTCGTGTCTTGTCGTGCGTGTTGTGCTGTGCTGTGCTGTGCTGCGCTGAGTTGAGTTGCATGTATCGAAAATGTACCATATTGTTGTGACGTGGTATCTTGCATTGTCATAATGTACAAGATGTACTGTATGAATGTACTGGGCTGTGTTGTGCTTCACTGTATTAAACTGCACCGTATTGTACTGTACTGAATGTACATTGCTGTGCACTGTATTAACATTTCGGTGATGTATTATGAAATACCGTTTGCACTGTACTGTTATTTTACTGGGGTATACTTTGTTGCATAGTTATTGTACTGTGTTAGTGTCATAGTCCACTGTTTGTACTTTATTGGGGTGTACCTCATTGTAAAGTATTGTACCGTGTTACTGTCATGGTCTACTGTTTGTTCCTGTATTGGATTGTTTTGCATTGCACCATATATTGCACTGTATTGCACTGCACAATACAACACAGCATTGATCTGCATTACATTGCAGTGCACTGTAGAACATTGTAGTGTATACAATTAACTGTTGTTTCATTTTCAGATAGATAGATATAGAGACGGACAGACAGAGACAGACAGACAGATAGATAGACAGGCAGAGAGACACGCAAACAGACAGACAGATAGATGATTTGCATTGTCATGCATTCTACTATACTGTTATGTACTGTAATGTAGGTAACTGGTCTTCAATGTTCTACGCTGCCATTCATTGTACTGCGTTCTGTCTATCTCACTGCGCTGTACCCTATCATACTACACTGCACTTCACTTTACTGCATTCCATTACACTTTACTGTATAGTGTAGCCTTTTCTACATTGCTTCTGCACTGCGATGTGCACCACTGCCCTGTACTGCAATGTACACCACTACCCTGTACTGCAATGTACACCACTACCCTGTACTGCAATGTACACCACTACCCTGTTCTGCAATGTACACTACTGCCCTGTACTGCACTGTAAACCACTACCCTGTACTGCAATGTACACCACTACCCTGTACTGCACTGTACACCACTGCCCTGAACTTCAATGTACACCACTGCCCTGTACTGCACTATACACCACTGCCCTGTACTGCACTATTCACCACTGCCCTGTACTGCAATGTACACCACTGCCCTGTACTGCACTGTACACCACTGCACTATAATGCACTGTTAACCACTGCCCTATACTGCACTGTACACCACTGCCCTGTACCGTACTGTACACCACTGCCCTGTACTGCACTATACACCCACTACCCTGTACTGCAATGTACACCACTGCCCTGTACTGCACTGTACACCACTGCACTATACTGCACTGTTAACCACTGCCCTGTACTGCAATGTACACCACAGCCCTATATTGCGCTGTACACCACTGCCCTGTACTGCAATGTACACCACTGCCCTGTACTGCACTGTACACCACTGCACTGTACTGCTCTGTACACCACTGCACTGTACTGCACTGTACACCACTGCCCTGTACTGGACTGTAAACCACTACCCTGTACTGGACTGTACACCACCACCCTGTACTGCACTGTACACAACTGCCCTGTACTGTTCTACACCACTGCCCTGTACTGCTCTGTACACCATTGCCCTGTACTGCACTGTGCACCACTACCCTGTACTGTACTGTACACCACCACTACCCTGTACTGCACTGTATACAACTACCCTGTACTGCACTGTACACCACTACCCTGTACTGCTATGTACACCACTGCCTTTTACTGCACTGTACACCACTGCCCTGTACTGCACTGTACACAACTACCCTGTACTGCACTGTACACTACTACCCTGTACTGGACTGTACACCACTGCCCTGTACTGCAGTGTACACCAATACCCTGTACTGGATTGTACACCACTACCCTGTACTGCAATGAACACCACTACCCTGTACTGCACTGTATACCACTACCCTGTACTGGACTGTACACCACTACCCTGTACTGCACTGTACACTACTGCCCTGTACTGCAATGTACACCACTACCCTGTACTGCACTGTACACAACTACCCTGTACTGCACTGTACACCACTACCCTGTACTGCACTGTACACAACTACCCTGTACTGCACTGTATACCACTGCCCTGTACACCACTACCCTGTACTGCACTGTACATAACTACCCTGTACTGCACTGTATACCACTGCCCTGTACTGGACTGTACACCACTGCCCTGTACTGCACTGTACACCACTACCCTGTACTGCATTGTACACCACTGCCATGTACTGCACTGTACACCACTACCCTGTACTGCCCTGTACTGCTCTGTACACCACTACCCTGTACTGCACTGTACACCACTGCCCTGTACTGCACTGTACACCACTGCCCTGTACTGCATTGTACACTACTGCCCTTACTGCATTGTACACACTGCCCTGTACTGGACTGTACACCACTACCCTGTACTACACTGGGCACCACTGCCCTGTACTGCACTGTACACCACTGCCCTGTACTGCATTGTACACCACTGCCCTGTACTGCACTGTACACCACTAACCTGTACTGCACTGTACACTAATGCCCTGTACTGCACTGTACACCACTGCCCTGTACTGCACTGTACACCAGTGCCCTGTACTGCACTGTACACCACTGCCCTATACTGCACTGTACACCACTGCCCTGTACTGCACTGTACACCAGTGCCCTGTACTGCACTGTACACCACTGCCCTGTCCTGCGCTGCTCTGCGCTCTATCGTGTTGCGGAGCCGATCACTTTACAAAAGAAAACATTAGCAGTACGTCCCAGCCTCTCTAAAACATTATCAGTATGTCCCAGCCACTCTCGGAAGCGTAGTGAAAGCTCGCGGCGTTGTCGTGAGGGCGATCCACATCGTCGCCAGTCGTGTCAAAAACCAAAACAAAGCAGCCCTGTTTCAGAGTACTGGCCCTTTCGTGCCCTGCTCTCATAACGACCTTCCGACCGATCTCCCTCCGATCGCTCGGCCATGGTTTTCCGGTGGCCCGTAATCCCTGTCAGAGCCATCGGTGTCTTCAAGTTTATGGGCGGGGGCGAAGGGGTGGGGGGGGGGGGGGGGGGGGGGGGGGGGGGTAGGCGGGGGGGGGGGGGGGGGGCGCAGATCGACAGTCACTACTACTCCCCAGGGAGCACTTCATCAGCAGCCTGGCGGTGGCTGTGTGAAGTAGTGGAATGGGGGGGGGGGGGGGGGGGGGGGGGGGGGGGGGGGGGGGGAGAGATGGGGCTGGTGGTGGTGTTCAGGGGCAGGGAGTGTGTGTGGGGGGGGAGGGGGGGGGGCAGGATGTCCGCAGGGAGAGGGAAAGGGAAGTGATGTTGTATGTGGCGGAGGGGAAGGGTGGTCCCAGGGGGAGCGCAGTAGCGTCACAGGATGAGAACGGTTGTTGTCCGTATATCACCCTGAGGACAACCGGTGTCACCCCCTTCAGGACCCACAGCGAGGCGAGGAAAATCCGTCATTATCGCTGTTATCCTGAAGCATCATTGCAGTTTTCCTGTGACAACCAGTAATCACCCCTCATGACGAGGCCGATGCTGCTGCTGCTGCCGGGGGATCACCGTTGTTTGACTTGTTCTCCCGAGGGGGAAAAAGTACTGGCAGCTAAAAACATTTCCACAAGGAAACAGTGCACACCAATGCTACTGGCTTTGACAACTGTAAGCTCCCCGCACAGTCCGGGTGGGCGGTGTTGAAATGTTGCCACCGAGAGAGCGATGTAAATGAGGCGACAGTCTTGGACTGTCACCATACGAGGTATCCAGAGAAGTGACTGGCGTACAGTATGGAATAAATGCTCAGGGAAGAAATGTCAGAATTGTGTTCCTATGCTCCAGCAACTTCACGGACTTCCAGACAAAAGCTGAAGCCCGTATAAATGTGCTTATGTCTGCTACAGATTGTTTTCCTTTAAATTTCTGCCTTCCCTTCTTTGAACTTTTTTTTTCCAGTGTATATCAGTGCATAAGCCCTACGCTCCTCTTAGAACATGGTGAAGTTTCACATCCTATTGGGTGGAGGCACTTTACAAGTTGCTCCCAAGTCTGTTAAAAGTCTACTGACAATCGCATCTTTGTTGTCCCTCCCTTTAATATAGCGGGCATAATCAGAGAAAATCCCTTCAAATCTCATGAATGTCACTGACAAATTCGGAAATCCCTTCCCCGGTCGATCAACTCACGTGATTGTTTCCTGTCCTTAGCTCATCACCTAATAACGGTTCGATAACAAAAGTCGCCTCGAAATGTCAACAACCTCCGCCGTCGAGAATGGACACGAGGTCACTAACTGAGAGAGAGAGAGAGAGAGAGAGAGAGAGAGAGAGAGAGAGAGAGAGAGGGGGGGGGGGGGGGTCGCTCACAGAGGGCGAAAGAATCGTTCAGAGAGAGAGAGAGAGTTATTCAGAGAGAGAGAGAGAGAGAGAGAGAGAGAGAGAGAGAGTCGCTCACAGAGACAGAGAGAGACAGACAGACAGACAGACAGACAGAGCGAGAGTCGCCCACAAGAGAGAGAGAGAGAGACAGACAGACAGACAGACACACAGACAGACACACAGGGAGAGAAAAAGAGAGTCGCGCGCAGAGAGAGAGAGAGAGAGAGAGAGAGAGGAGAGAGAGAGAGTCGAGAGAGAGAGAGAGAGAGTCGCTCAGAGAGAGAGAGAGAGAGAGAGAGAGAGAGAGAGAGAGAGAGAGAGAGAGAGAGAGAGAGAGAGAATATCACAGTCTCCATCAGACGAAAGCGTTCTTCATCGATCGTAGCGTACTGGATTCACCCGGCAGATGTCTTGTAGGTTTGCAATGATTTATTACATTCATGTTTATTTCGTTTCGTTGTTTCTTTCTTTCTACCTGTCGCACGTTTTCGCTCTCGCGCGTCGCACAGACTGCTTCGTCTTATGCATGTAACGCCATCTGTTCTTTTTTCTTTCTTTCTTTTTTTTTTTTTTTCGTTAAAAAACACCATCGTTTCTGTGGGAGCATTTTCCTTCCTCGTGGCTGTCACGCCAATCTGGCAGTGTGCATATGACACAGTTTCTACAAGCCGGGTCAACAGAGCAGCGAGTGAATGATAGCCTTCTCACTCTTCGAATCAGCGGGGAGGGCAAGTTTGTGTATATACACAGCGATCCCAAAGTGGTAAAAACGGCATCCGTTAAGTTTCCAAGAGTACAAAATTCAGTCCTACGAGTCTCACGTGACGACACTGCCTGTGGTATCATTGCGTGGGGCAATGAAGTGAATGACTTTTGGTACAACTGCGGCACTTGAAGGTAGACTTCGTCCACAGTGGTATCGTTAAAGACTGACTTTGCATCATACCTGAAGACAGATCTTATCTGAACTGGCACATCTCAAGACAAGAGTTCGCGTCGTATTTGAAGACGGACTTAATACACATTGGCAAATATTGCACAGTGTCTGTGCGCCCTTTACAGTTTCGACAATCGGACCAGTTTGGGGATTTTCATTCCGCACAAAGCTTTGGATTTAACATGCCTTTACTCCGGATCTGCCTACCACAGTCGGATGTGCAATACACATCATGCCAACCGCATTCGGATGTGCAATACACATCATGCTAACCGCAGTCGGATGTGCAATACACATCATGCTAACCGCAGTCGGATGTGCAATACACATCATGCCAACCGCAGTCGGATGTGCAATACACATCATGCCAACCGCAGTCGGATGTGCAATACACATCATGCCAACCGCAGTCGGATGTGCAATACACATCATGCTAACCGCAGTCGGATGTGCAATACACATCATGCCAACCGCAGTCAGATGTGCAATACACATCATGCCAACCGCAGTAGGATGTGCA
>JADBJO010000515.1:572500-580000 GCA_016801955.1 Conus betulinus | reverse complement strand
GTGTGAGCGCTTGTACGCGGCCAGAACAAAGAGCCGGGCACTTCACAAAGAGATAACATCGATGCTTTCATTGGAGTCTCGTTGGCCCTGTGGGTGAGGTGTCAGACTCTTGCTCCGAGGACCGCGGTTCGTTTCCAAGGCGATCAAAACACTAGCACACTGCACAGGTGTCATTGCTAGCCATCCTCCTCAGAGTCGGAATGTGGGTACATTGACGGTGGGACTGAAAACAGTCGCTACGCACACACAAAAAAAAAAAAAAAAAAAAAATAAACTCGTCAGTGGTAGAGTTTGAGATTTAGCTGATGGACGAAGAAAGGGAGAAAAAAAAAAGAAATATTCTCATAACTCACAGCTAAAAAAGACGCCTTCGCTCAGTTTTGTTGAAAAATCCACTTTGGCTAATTAACAAAACCAGACAGCGCAAAAAAAAAAAGAAGAAGAAGAAGGGGAAAAAAAAAGGAAAAAAGCAGGCCATGCCATAGTATGGCCATTCGATTTTATGTCATGTGGCAAGACAGGTATTTTGACGAACGCTGTTCAAAACTATTTATCTGTGCTAGCCACCCGACCTCTCTCTCTCGGGGACAAGGAGAGTAATACAACAGCGTCTCGTGTGGTGTCGCTCACGAGACTCATCGTCACTAACAGGTACACAAAACGATTAACTGTACAAATCTGACGTCACATTTTGTCTGGGTCAGTTAAGAATTGATCGGTACGTCCTTTTCTACATGAGAATCGATGAGGGCGCGACAAAATAAACAAACAAAAATGAAATTTGTGAGATAAGATTTGATTATAAACGTACGTTTAAATTGTTCTCTCTCGTGACGTTTACATAGATTTTCAGACAGAAAAAACAGGCGAGACAATCCGTTCGGGGTAAAATCTGAATTTGCTTGACATCAGAATCATCTAGTTAAATGTTATGTTCACATTTTACAGGCGGTACTTCATTTACTTTTTTCTTCTCTTTTGTGTGTGTGTGTGTGTGTGTGTGTGTGTGTGTGTGTGTGTGTGTGTGTTTGTTTGTTTGTTTGT
Source organism: Conus betulinus (assembly GCA_016801955.1). NCBI lineage: Eukaryota > Metazoa > Mollusca > Gastropoda > Neogastropoda > Conidae > Conus > Conus betulinus. The sequence continues at coordinate 578,956 of JADBJO010000515.1, read as the reverse complement.
TTGCTTGTTTGTTTTTTCTTTCTTTACGCGCACTTTGATTTGTTTTACCGTTTCGGACAGAACCCGTTAGCGGACACTAAACAGTCACAGGTGAGAGAGAGAGATCGAGAGAGAGAGAGAGAGAGAGAGAGAGAGAGAGAGAGAGAGAGAGAGAGAGAGAGAGAGAATAAGTAGAAACACGAGTGGGGAGAAGGAATACACAGACAGACAGACTGGGGAAACATTTAGACAAAGGGGGTGAGGGGCACAAAAGAAAGGTCGACAAACGGAAGCAGCGAAACGAAGAGAGAGCGATGGCAGAAACACTCGCCCGTGAGACAGAAAGCATACCTATGCATACAGACAAGCGGCCAGACAGACAGGCGGTGACGTACAAAAACAGAGAGTACAATAAGCAAAGACAATAAGCGAGCCTGACAGAGAGCGATTCAGAGCCAGACTTAAAGACAAAGCAGACAGAAAAATTAGAAAGAAAGGTTAATGAGACAGAACAGACCGGAAGTGAAACACAGACGCAAAGAAAACAAACCTAAAGAACATTCAGACCACTGACTTCCAGCCCAGTCCAAATGGGCATTACTCCAAGTCCACGCACAGCTGAATATAAAGAACTGCAGAAGAACAACCTCCGAGATGTGATCATTCGTTCAATAGCTACAGAAGAACCATTTTTTGAGAGACGCGTTCATCTGTTCGATCGTTTCTTTTTGAAATAGCTGCCATAAACTTGACATTGAGTCAGGACTCAATTGATTGAATAAAACTCCCCGTGAAGAACTGCATTTGCAGGGATGTTTGTTTTTCGTAATAAATCCCATTTGACTCTTAGAGTACCCAAGATACTCTGATGCCCAAGAAATCTCGTATACAATGCTTAATAATTACAGTATCTTGTTAGCAGGTTAAAGACATCCAGGTGCCTGGCTGGCCTTGCTGAGGACTGATTCACACGTTCGAAGCAAACCGACATCCGGCATGAAATTTGCAATGTTCGCGACCCATCTTCCTGTGTTGTTGTTGTGGCGGGTATAGTGTAGTGTAAGGCTGTCCCCCTTTCCCTACTATCCTGACATGTTTACACCGTAGGTGGAAGTGGACAAAAAAATCTTAATGTGACGTATTTCGGAAATCTTGCTGAACAATTCAGTAGAGGGCGAAAAAAACATTGTAGACTAACAATTCTTCCATTATCTAAGAGGATGCAGGAAACAGATATCATGAAAGCTAATTCCCGATTCTGTTATTTCTGATTTTACAGAATGCCTTCTCCTGGTAAGTGTCCTCACTTATTCCACAATGTTTCCTTTCCCTATTGACGTTCCATATCCTGTTATATTTTCTCTCTGAACTCCGCATTTCAGCTGTCTGAGAGAACTCTCCAGACAGATTTGACTGCTGGTGACGAGTTTATGTCAAAATCTACAGAGCGACTTTTTTTTTCTTGTCTCTCTCTCTCTCTCTCTCTCTCTCTCTCTCTCTCTCTCTCTCTCTCTCTCTCTCTCTCTCTCTCCACAGAGCGACTTTTTCTTTCTTGTTTTTTACTCTCTCTCTCTCTCTCTCTCTCTCTCTCTCTCTCTCTCTCTCTCTCTCTTTTTTTCAATTTTAAGTATCATCTTCCTTGTATCAATAGTTCTATTCCCATCATTCCCTGCATACAACCACACCCAGTCTGTGCGGTCTGTGGTGTTAAACCGACAGTCCACAGTCAGCAATTAAATTGAGGTCGTTCGGAGGCGAGCTTCCGAGGCAGACGTTTCGCTCCTGCTGAGTCACCTCCATGGTGTTCAGTGGTGCCTGTTGTGATCCGGCTTACTCAGAACACCACCCACCTGCCAAGCACCCCACTGAACACAGTATTCGCATGGCCGCGGAACCAGCGTGCGCCAGCGTCTCCCTCCGGAGGTTGCCACCACGTTCATCCCAACGAACGGTCACCATGAACCTGCCGATACTGAAAATGTGAACATGACCTCATCACGGGCAGGAACATGGAGAGGAAACCGGAAGTGGGGTCACCATGACAGCAGAGCATGAAAGGCCGTAGAATTTTTTTGACTATTTTTGAATGATCAGCGAGGATGAAGGTCAAGATTACGATTGCTGTGCACCGCTCTGGTCCAAGACGACTGAACGGGGCTGCACTCTGCGTTTATGTGAGGTAGGTAGGTACCCAAGGTTTGACCGGCGCCTCAGGCTAATACGCAGGTCAGACACCTGCTAGGTCGTAACCTTGAGACCCTCGTCTTAAGTCCTCTCATCTTGGTCATTAATTCATTCATCCATTAACTGTAAAATCGTGCGTAGTGTCTCGAAACTCAGCAGATGTGTACATTGTAGTGTACATTGACCAGTCTGCACGTAGCGATACCTCCTTATGAAACAGAAACTGAAACTTAATCTGCGTTTGCTTTCACAATCAAGAGTATTTTCTCCTCCTCCTCCTCCTCCTTCTTCTTCTTCTTCTTCTTCTTCGTCGTCGTCGTCGTCGTCGTCGTCGCCGTCGTCGTCGTCATCGTGTCGTTGTTGTTGTTTTCTTTACTTTTGGATATGCTGATGGACAGGCTTAATCAACATCGGCTGTTTAGGGGCGTGCATTTGAAGGCCAATTTTTGCTTTGTCCTATTATCATGTTCAATTTTTCACCGTCTCTTTTTTTCGTCTCTTTTGTTCTCTGGTGAGAGGAGATGTTCGTTTGCAAGTGACTGCTATATAGCGCTCTGGCCCCAACGCCTCGAGTCGTGCACGGAAAAGACAACTGAATCCACAAGTACGCACGTTCATACATATTGAACAATACGCACACATGCAGGCGCTTTAGATTTTCTCTCTTTTTTAAGATAGACCTTCTTTATCTTTCTCTGTCTCTGTCTCTCTCTGTCTCTGTCTCTCTCTCTCTCTCTCTCTCTCTCTCTCTCTCTCTCTCTCTCTCTCTCTCTCTCTCTCAGAACGATATCAGTTCAATTCAGTTCAGTGGTTTATTTAAGGTCTTTTCATCGTCAGATGATATTAGACACTTTGAAAAAAAAAACATCCACACTCAACTTATCCATGAAAAAAACCTCCACACTCAACTTACCCGTGTAAGTACTTTCAAACCCACATTTGATTTATGCATATATACATAAGTGACATACCCTAGTGGTACACAAAACTGTTGATCTTTATGAAAATTTTGCAACCTGTGACTGTGAAATAACCATGGCAACTTCAGCAAGATATGGACCATACAATACCGTATTGACATTACCAAAATTATTCATCTCAATACCTTTCTCCTGATACTGCGAGGTCAACACTGAGCATTCACAAAAGATAATGCACAGAAATGTTTCTCTGTAGTCACAAATAATGCCATGAGAATATTTAGTGTTCCATGTATTCAACCTTAATTTATGAATTAATCTATCAACGTGCCTTGGACACGATGGTTAAGTAGCCATTTTTTGACTAAAATTCTGCGGATGTATATATTTGGATGAATTCACAAGAGGACAAATCTAAGGGACTGTTTAATACATTTTCAACGTTTCTATTTGCTCGTTCTTTAGCAAGACTGTCTGCTTTTTCATTCCACTTTACACCACAGTAAGATAGGACCCAACAACAAAATCAATTCTTATGCCTAGAGTCATATCCTTATAGGCCTGTTTCTGATGCACTCGTGAATTCGGTGTGTGCGTGTGTGTGTGTGTGTGTGTGTGTGTGTGTGTGTGTGTGTGCTTGTGCATGTTTAGGCTACGAATAAATGACTTGTCAATTTCATTTTATTGGCACCACTGCTTGTTCGGGACTCTTACGTTCTCAATTAAAGCCGTTTCAGACATGATTCCACTAAAGCGCGCACTGCCATACGTTATTTATTTTAACGATGTCTGTGCGCGGAGACGTCACCCCCCCCCCCTTTTATGCGTCACGACAACCTCCTTACAAATAAAAGATCAAACGACCTATGTCTTTGGCTTTTAGCCGCAGCTTCTAAATCCGTTGACATGTTTCATTCAAACGACTTTTTTTTTCTTTTTTTTTTTTTAAGCGAGACATCGTGCGTCATTGCAGTAACCCTCTCATTCAACCCTCCCTCCTCTCTCCTCCTTTTTTCCCCAACCCCTCCACCCCCCTCCCGTGTCGCATATTCCTCCCTCCAGCCCTCGTCCCCGTCTTCATTTTTTCCTCCTTTTCCCCTTGCCTACCGGCCGCCCCTACCCTTCTTTCATTCTGCTGTGCATGTCTCTTCTTTTTTTTTTTTTTATTGGTGTTCTGTCTGCTACCCCCCCCCCCCCCCCCCCCCCCATCTCCTACCCTCCCCTTTCTCCTCTCTCTCTCTCTCTCTCTCTCTCTCTCTCTCTCTCTTCTCTTTCTCTCTCTCTCCTCTCTCTCTCTCTCCCTCTCTCTCTCTCTCTCTCTCTGCTTTCTTCCTTTATGTCCCAGTCCCCCTCCACTCAGTTCCCCACGACAAGGTTTCCCAGACTTAGTCTGTGTAGTTTGGGGCGTTGCTGTCCTCCCGTGATGATTGATCGGTGTCGGTGTCGTTGGTCGTCTGCTCTCTGTGGCAAGTCACCTCCCCGTTCCTTTTACAATCCCTTTTCGAGGCCGCTTGATATGGATCCACACGATCCAATTTGGGCCAGCTCGGGTAAAAACACCCTAACTGGTCGACACCCACTCCCCCCCCCCCCCCCCCCCCCCCCCCCCCCCCCCCCCCCCCGGCTGTGAAGCCAGAGGACAAGGGTGTGGAGTTTCTGTGGTTCGACCCAAGGATGGACGTTGGGGATCCTGTTTGTCTCTTTCGACACTGTGTGCCTTCAGCACCTCTTTTCTGCACGGTGGTGAACACCAGCTGTCTGTACTGGACCTACCCCTGCCATACCGTGTCCAATCCTTCTCTGGGTCTCCTTTCCTTCCTCTTCCACCCAACGCTTCGAACCTCATCCACCCATCCCCCTCCTCTCTCTCTCTCTCTCTCTCTCTCTCTCTCTCTCTCTCTCTCTCTCTCTCTCTCTCTCTCAAAGTGAATGAGCGTACGACCGAGTGTGTGCTCGCGTATGTCTATGTGTGAGTGTGTGCACGCGCGCGCGCGCGCCTGTGTGTATGTGTGTGAGAGAGACAGAGAGAGGAGACAGAGAGAAAGTGAGAGAGAGCGTGTGTGATGAGTACGTGTAAACATGCAAATCGAAGTGTTAAAAATCCACTCTTCACTCTATCAGGTATTTAAAAACGTAACTTTCTGAACACGGAAGCTTTTACAAAGGAAATGGGAAAAAAAACTGCCTGAGCACGCAGAGATGTAGACTTCTAGTTTTGTTGTGTTTTGTGATTCGATCTGTCAGACGGCAAGACCTTGCCGTAGAAGTTGTGGAACGGTATTTTCTGTCAATGTGAACTCACGGTCAAGTGGCTGGACACACGTACAGCTGGATTTGTACACCGTGCCAACTCTTTCAGCTGATGGAGCAGTACATGGGTACCTGATTCAGTTCAGGGAATGGTAAAAACGGTGGAAGGAGAAGAATGGCTCCGCCTTCTATTGTACTGTGCAGTAGACACCGTCAACTCACAGTTCCCTACCATACAGCCAATAGGCTTTTAACACTTATAATCGTTTCGTTTTAATGTCCCTTCTACTCTACGGTTGTGAACTGTTAAGTGATGAAAATCAGTCACTGGAAATGATAAGCTAAGCTTCTAGAATTTTGTTTACACACAAAAAAAAAAAAAAAAAAGCATCATGGCAACCATATTATACAGTGAAGCTGGTTTGTTCTCGTTTCTGGGAGGATGAAATGCTTTTCATGTCCGTGGTCCCTCGTGATTTTAGATACACCTCTAAAATCAGATTATAGTCTCTATTGTGTGCATGTTAACAAGGTGCACAATTCTGCGTACGTAATCATATACGAAAGATCAAAGTTAGAACTGGTTTGGATTGCTTAGGGGCCACAGAAACTGAGGCCATACAAATTTCGCTAAAGAGATGTACCCTCTTAAAATGTAATGCTGTTCTTCGGGATATCATGAACGTGATTGAATTAAAGAGAAGCACTAAATGTCTTGCATACTGTAAGAAATGGCAAAGACAAGAATAGTGTGTTGCTCAGTCAGCATGTGTGTTGATACATGTAACAAACTAAATCCCTAAATTCATTGAGAAGACGCCGTCTCTGTTCGTCTGTCTGTCTGTCTGTCTGTCTGTCTGTCTGTCTGTCTCTCCCTGTTTTTTTTTTTTTTTCTCTCTCTCTCTCTCTCTCTCTCTCTCTCTCTCTCTCTCTTTGGTATCGTGTCGTGTATTTAACAGTTAACTACCATTATTAGTATATTTGAGAGAGAGGGGGAGAGTGGGGGGAGGGGGGGGGGGGGGGGGGAGCGAGAGTGTGTGTGCGGGTGTATGTGTAAAACAAAATGAAAAACTATATATATAATTATGTCCTTTGTTTCATCTATGTTGGTTCCGTTTTCGTA
>JADBJO010000515.1:560000-567500 GCA_016801955.1 Conus betulinus | reverse complement strand
AGCTACTCCACCCAGCCGTGCCTTTAACACAGACGAGACGAAAAACTAAAAGCGATGAACACACTTCCTCTGAGTAAGCAACTGGAATTCAACAAGGCATCCTTTATGTTTGCAACCTCGACAGATACTATGCTATGTTGTATCAACGCCGTTTTTACAAGATTCAACAGCTCTTCTGGGTCGAAAAAATTCCTTTTTCCCCACCAACGCATTGATCAATTGAAAACAAGCCTAGCTTACTCTGGACCATACATCTGGAACTCACTTCAACCGAGTCTACAAAATACGAATACGTTAAAACTTTCCCAGAAACATTTACATAAACATTTTATGTACCAATAATTTGATTATTCGATTAAAATCGTTAGCGTCCATTCGCAACGTCGTCTACAAACCATACTTTGAGCATACCATCTAAACATGGTCTACTCCATTAAATCGCTCATTCCCACTACCACTCTGTCTACCATACCCCTTCTCCTCCCCCTATCTACCATTCTCCATCCCCACCCTCCTCCTTTCCTCTGGCCTCGCTCTCTGTAGTTGTGTTTGTTTGCTTGTATGTTTTTGTTTGTTTCTTTCTTTCCTTCTGTTTGCCTACCCACCATGTCGTTATTCCGTGTATGAATAGCCTGCTCATCGTTGTAGAGTTAGATTACACTGTTGCTGTGTTGAATTGTCAGTATGAATGATGTGTCTTGAAATAATGTATGCATGATACGGACAGGTCGTAAGATTAGGCTTTGGCCTAAATCTTCATCCTTGCGTATCAAAGATCAAATCAATCAATCAATCAATCAATCAATCTCTCTCTCTCTCTCTCTCCTCCTCCTCTCTCTCTCTCTCTCTCTCTCTGTTTCTGTAGTGTGTGTGTGTGCGCGTGCGCACGCGCGCGCGTGTGCGCGCTCGCGTTCGTGCATGCGTGCATAAATGCGTGCGTGCGTGCGCGCGCGCGCGCGCGTGCGTGCGTGCGTGCGTGCGTGCGTGCGTGCGTGCGTGTGTGTGTGTGTGTGTGTGTGTGTGTGTGTGTGTGTGTGTGTGTTTCTCTGTGAATGTGTTGCGCGCATAGTACGTTTGGTATGTGTGGTTCATGATATGTGTCCAAGAAAATGGTATTTTCCACGAATCGTAATGTGTGCGCGGGGTCCCTCCCCCACTCCTCCGCTTCGTTTTCAAAGGACTGTTTATGACAACAAAACATTTTTCTTGTTATCAGAACGCTTCTCTCAAGTTCATACCCAACCTTTACCGTAGGGCGTCATTTATCAGTCCGCAGTCATATAAATTACGATGATCAATGCGTCTGCAATTTCGAAATGCATCGTGAAAATAACTGACATTTCATAAGGCGTGTCCCAGGATTCGTTGCAACCATTTTCTTTTTCCAATTTATTCAAGGGAGGGAATTGGGTTCCGGAAATCCTCAGTGATGTAACAAACTGTTGGAAAAAAAAAAAAAAAAAAAAAAAAAAAAAAAAAAAAACACTGCTCTTCCTAATCTTTAATGTGAAGAGAACGCCGCCCGTGCACATGTATGCCAGAGTGTGCGTTGCTGGCGCGCCGAGAGAGGTCCAATCAAACAGGAACATTGTGTGCATCGATTGTTCTTGCGGTGCGTGCACAGCTTAAACGTAGTCAGTTTGTCCCATAGTCACAACAATTTTCCAGCACTGCACGCATATCACGATGTATTCAAAACGCAAACGCGTCAATCAGCTTCTTATGTATATGATTATACTCCGTGGCTTTGTCAAACTGACTTTTTTCAACGGCCTAAATTCTCAAGTGGTCTCTGAAGACGCAGTCTCACATGATGTGCTGTTGGTCTTCAGCAGCGAACAATGATCTCGGTGTATCTGTGTCAAAAGAGACGCACAATGCGAGAAAAAGGCATACATACAAACAAACATACAGACATATATGAAGACAGGAAGAGGTGAGTACATGCGAGAGATATACATACATACGTACATACGTATATATATATATATATATATATATATATATATATATATATATATATATATATATATATATGTGTGTGTGTGTGTGTGTGTGTGTGTGTGCGCGCGCGCGCGCGCGCGTGCGCGTGTGTGTGCGTGTGTGTCTGTGCACGCGCGCGCGCGCCTGTGTATGTGTGTGTGTGTGTGTGTGCGCTTGCGCGTGCGCATGTATGAGTGTACAGTACCCATCAGACACGAAGAGAAACAGGCAGACTGAAAGGCATGCAGAAGGACATGAGAAAGAAAGAGAATCAATGACAAGCACAGAGAGAGAGACAGACAGACAGAGACAGACAGACAGACAGACAGACAGACAGAGGGAGCGAAAGACAGAGAGAGAGAGAGAGAGATCCCCAGACGAACAATGTTCAAATCTGCTATGACCGCGCAATGTCCATAATCTTCTGACCTAAACACTGGTTCTGTTTACGTTCACTTTGAACGTGGACACCGACGAGACTTCATTTGCCTCGCCGATAATACGCGCCACAGTCAGCTGCGCCCTATCAACTCTACGTCAACTGCGGGACAGTCTTCGGCGAATCACGATGTCTGACATGATTATGTGCTAGCATTACCAAAAGACTGCGAGATGTCAAAAGGGAGAAGAAAACCATAAAAACCAGTCCTTGATTCACCTTCCTTCCGTTCATAGTTCACTAAATCTCCAAACACACACAAGAAATCTCTGTCAGCGTAAGCTAAAGGTCATACCCCTTGTCTTTTCTAACGATGTTGAGGGAAATGGAACTTCTGACAATATTGGGCGATTCGATGAATAAGAAAAAAAAACAGTGTTATCTTCAGATTCCCTCTTCTTTTTCCATTCTTTGTTTCGAAAAAAACGCATTCAGCTCCGGCAACCATATTTGAATGCACCAGCACGCGCACTTTTCTGCAGTCTAGCAGGCACATGTGGACTTTAAACCGAAATGAAATTCTGACCTGTCACAAGTTGTATGTGCCTGGTGTGCTTCTTCATATTGGGCCTTTCGTATGAAATGAATACAACGAATAATCACCAGCTTCAACATTGAAGAAAAGAGTCACTGTCTTGGTAAGACACTCCCTTATGACATCCAAAATCGCTTCTTTCTTCTTCTTCTTCTTCGTCTTCTTCTTCTTCTTCTTCTTCTTCTTATCATCGACGTAGTGAATGCTGTCAGTTATGCTATTGATTATTTGTCAGCATACACTCTCGTGGGAAACTACCTCAACAGCAGCGTGTTGAAAACACCGTCCCATCATACACTAATTGGCCAACCAGGACACCATTCGCCGTCACAGTCCAGGTAACTGTTCATCTCCTTCCTCCCCTCTCCCCATTCCCCAGGAACACACTTCAAAGACTTTCTCAAAAACTCTTCTCGGGTCTAATCAGGGAACTTGAGACGGTGAGCATGGTAAGAATCACCGCCTGCACTGAAACCAGAGCAGGATGGAAGAGCTGAGAACACTTTCATTCCAACAAACACTCACTTTCATCAGAACGCACTGTCGACCATAGCTGATGGTGTCGTTAGCTCCGCTATGGAGGCTAACGTTTACATCCACGTCCGTTAGTCTGTGTTTGTCTTGTCTGTCTGTCTGTCTGCAAGACTGCGCGCTGAAAGAATTCAACCCATCTGAAAGGAAATTTTGGAGGAAAGAGGTAATATGGCCATGGGACGATGCCATTAAATTTTGATGCGGGATCAAGGAGTCCCTCGAACTTCGCAGAAGTCGGTGCACTCCCAAATGCCCTAGTGGTCTTTAGCTGCGTTGTACAGTCTTGCCTGAGCCTAAGATTCACGAATGGCGTCACCAAGTTTCCTTATCATCAGGATGGATATGCGCTCTCTTTCTTTCTGTCTGTCTGTCTGTCTGTCTGTCTGTCTGTCTCTCTCTCTCTCTCTCTCTCTCTCTCTCTCTCACTCTCTCTATCCTCCCCCCCTCTCTCTCTCTCTCACACACATCACATCTGCCCGCCCCCCCCCCCCCCCCCCCCCCCCCCGATTCCTTCTCTCCTCTTCTCTGTCCTCGCTGTTTTCAACATCAAAAACTGGCCTTCCATATTAATAACAGTGATAGGTTTAACTTTTACAAAACCTTTTGCACTGTCGCTGACATTAAAACACATTTATCGATCAATTTATACAGGAATTGAAGATGCATACTGACAAGATTTAGACTTGGCATTTCTGAAATCGCGGTACGTCGTATTCGCTATAGAGCACACACTGTGAAAATGAATTGATATGTCCACTTTGTCTAAAAGAGAAGGAAAGTGAGGTACATTTCGTTTTATGTTGTCCAGTTCTGTATGACCTAAGAGCACAGTACATTCCGCTGAAAAATATTACAAAGTGCCAAGTCAATTTAGATTTACATTGCTTATGGCGAGTACGCACGAAAAAAGTCAGAAATTTGTCAATCTAATCTTTATAAAGCCTTTAAGCTGCGTTCCATTCTTGCTTCTTAAATTTATTACCAAGTGAGTTTTGGATGATTTCACTGTTCACAAATTGTCAGTTCTGAGAAATGTTCGTATATATGTATCCCATCATGAGGGGCTATGGCCTATACATGATCAAACTTTCCGTATCCGTATCTCTCTCTCTCTCAGTTTGGGGAGCAAGGTATCTGCAAACAGAAACTATCTTAGTGAAAGAACGAACGGAACAGTGACTGTCCGGCATAGTGCCCATAATCTTTACTCCCAAATGTATTGACTGTGTTCCACATCTACTCCGATGGGAAGTTATCTCACTGTTAACACATACGCCACAGTCAACTACTTGCACGTTTATGAAATATCATCCTTCCAGCCGTGTGGATTATTACCAGGTAAATCATCCCCTAATGTGTGCAAAACGGTAATCAACGAATCGTATAGCCTGACACGTACCACTGCCTATAAACAAAAGAGAGATGAAAAGAAGACTGAACACTTTTAAAACACTATCTAGTCTCTGAATTAGCTTCCTTACTATCCTGACCCGTTTCCTTATCAATACAAACACGATGAAGTGTTGCCTTGTTAACGGTCTGAAAGGCAGACTTTTCCAATTAAGTACTGCTCTTAACTTTCTTCAAGATCTTTATGGAAAGTAACGTCCTCTGCTCCGTGAACATTTTCCGATGACGGCTGAAAGCGCCTTTTTCACATCCACCGGGTACCTCTCTTCACCCACCCGGCAGACAGTTCCATAATGGAAAGAGACATAATGACAAAAGACCATCCCCCCCCCCCCCACCCCACCCCACCCACACACACACACCCACCCCCGAACTACCCACTATATACGGTGAAGCGCTCCAGGGTTTGGAGAACACCAACAGCATTGGACTCCAATCTTCATGACACACCCTAGAGGACCCTGCAAAGAACGGCGGACTTAAACCAACATGATGGGGCTGACATCCGAGGGAAGCATAACAAAGAAGCCTTCATCAACAACCTTTTCGGAAAAAATCCTTTAACACTACTGTCATATCCTCTATCACAGTTTAGATAAGGGTTCATTTTTCTCCACCCCATCCGCCATCCACCAAGGATTACACATCAAAGGCTTTCTCAAAGGCTTTTCCAGGACTCTTAGAGGGTACTTGCTAGGATCAACAGTGAAGAAACCACCTGAGCACTGAGATCAAGGAAACGTGGAAAGATTGAGAATCGCATCGTCAAATCACGCAGTCGTTTCAATGCTTGGTGTCTAGATCAGAATGCATTGTCGAGTGTATTGATGGCGTTTTCTTTAGCTGAATGGTAAGTCTGGCGGAGCCCATGCTTTACCAGCAGCATTACCAAGAATCCTCGACTTAAAGGTGGATGTGTTCTTGTCTCCTCCTGCTCTGACTGTCAGTCTGTCTCTGTCTGTCTGTCTGTCTGTCTCTCTCTCTCTCTCTCTCTCTATATATCTATCTCTCTCTCTCTCTCTCTCTCTCTCTCTCTCTATATATATATATATATATATATATATAATGCTGAACAATTAAGTAGTGGGGGAAAACAAGTGCAGGTTAACAATTCTTCCATCATTATAATAATGACTTGGCAAAGATTTGAAATTGAGAGGGAAAAAAAAATTGAAGATGAAGTAAATTGGAAAATGTATATCATGAATATTAAAACCCTTCACTAGCTGCATGAGGAGAGGGAAAAAAAAAAAAAATTGAAGATGAAGTAAATTGGAAAATGTATATCATGAATATTGAAACCCTTCACTAGCTGCATGAGGAAACTATTGCAATCCCTCTCAAAGACAGATCTATATGTATCGCCTGCTCCGAGGCCTTTCAAGACAGATCTATATGTATCGCCTGCTCCGTGGCCTTTCGTCCGCTGGATCGGACTCATCAGGGAGACACGACCGATTGTGTCTGTGCTCTTGGCGTCAGATAGAGAGACACACACACAGTCCATAATTCTGTGGTGTTCAGACCGCCAAGGGTTCGAAAAAGAATCCAACAGCACCCCCAAAGCAGCCAGCGAAAGGTTGAAGTATCAAACAAGACGGAAGTATGGAGAGGAAAAAGTTGTTGAAAACTAGAAACATTACGCAAACAGTATAAAATGTAAGGGACAATCTTTGAGCCTATGCTTGAGGTTCCATTTAAGGATGCAAGGGAGATCAAAAGATATGGAACAGTCTGAGTGGTCAGCTCTGCCGTTCAACAACCCAAGCATTGTCAGTGGCTAAGAATTGTGCAGAACAACCTTTCCTTGGATCTCGTAAGAGATGCAATCACCCACTGATTGACCAAACAATAATGCTGAACAATTAAGTAGTGGGGGAAAACAAGTGCAGGTTAACAATTCTTCCATCATTATAAATAATGACTTGGCAAAGATTTGAAATTGAGAGGAAAAAAAAAAAAATTGAAGATGAAGTAAATTGGAAAATGTATATCATGAATATTAAAACCCTTCACTAGCTGCATGAGGAAACTATCGCAATCCCTCTCAAAGACAGATCTATATGTATCGCCTGCTCCGAGGCCTTTCGTCCGCTGGATCGGACTCATCAGGGAGACACGGCTGATTGTGTCTGTGCTCTTGGCGTCAGATAGAGACACACCACAGTCCATAATTATATATAACAGATGCTGCTCCCCAAGGGGTTGATCACTTTAAGAATTTTATTAGGCGTTTAGTAGTATTCTTGATATATATATATATATATATATATATATATATATATATATATATATATATACATATATATGTATATGCATGTATACATATAAATGAATATGTAGATACAGATATACTAAATCAGTCAGCACATTCTCGCGCGCACACACACACATACATACATACATACATACACACATACATACATACATACATACATACATACACACACACACACAAACGCGCGCGCGCGCGCGAAAAATAGGATGAAAGGAGGGGACCAGACAACTTCTTTACGCATGAGGGTATAACATAAGATCAAGAGGTTTTTTTCTGTTTTCCTCGACCTCGGCCATGAAAAGAAAAGTGAATGTTAGAGAG
>JADBJO010000515.1:540000-545000 GCA_016801955.1 Conus betulinus | reverse complement strand
TACCAGTACAGAAGACATGTGCACGTACACTGATGGGCACTGTTACCAGTACAGAAGACATGTGCACGTACACTGATGGGCACTGTTACCATCGCAGAAGACATGTGCACGTACACTGATGGGCACTGTTACAGAAGACATGCAGACACAGACATGTTACCAGTACAGAAGACATGTGCACGTACACTGATGGGCACTGTTACCAGTACAGAAGACATGTGCACGTACACTGATGGGCACTGTTACCATCGCAGAAGACATGTGCACGTACACTGATGGGCACTGTTACCAGAAGACAGAAGACATGTGCACGTACCACGCAGAAGATGGGCACTGTTGTACCAGTACAGAAGACATGTGCACGTACACTGATGGGCACTGTTACCAGTACAGAAGACATGTGCACGTACACTGATGGTCTCTGTTGCCAGTACAGAAAACATGTGCACGTACACTGATGGTCTCTGTTACCAGTACAGAAGACATGTGCACGTACACTGATGGTCTATGTTGCCAGTAGAGAAGACATGTGCACGTACACTGATGGTCTCTGTTGCCAGTAGAGAAGACATGTGCACGTACACTGATGGTCACTGTTACCATCGCAGAAGACATGTGCACGTACACTGATGGGCACTGTTACCAGTACAGAAGACATGTGCACGTACACTGATGGGCACTGTTACCAGTACAGAAGACATGTGCACGTACACTGATGGGCACTGTTATCAGTACAGAAGACATGTGCACGTACACTGATGGTCTCTGTTACCAGTACAGAAGACATGTGCACGTACACTGATGGGCACTGTTACCATCGCAGAAGACATGTGCACGTACACTGATGGGCACTGTTATCAGTACAGAAGACATGTGCACGTACACTGATGGGCACTGTTATCAGTACAGAAGACATGTGCACGTACACTGATGGGCACTGTTACCATCGCAGAAGACATGTGCACGTACACTGATGGGCACTGTTACCATCGCAGAAGACATGTGCATGTAGACTGATGGTCTCTGTTACCATCACAGAAGACATGTGCACGTACACCGATGGGCACTTTTACCAGTACAGAAGACGAGTGAAAACACAAGTGGCATGTTACCAGTACGAAAACATACAGTATATACGCCGGTGGATTGTGTTACCTGTCCAAAAGATTATGTTATACACGTACGTTGGTAGTTTCTGGTACCTGTACAGAAGACAAATGAATACACAGCTAGCTGTGTCCCCCACTGATGATGTATGCAGTTTCAGATGAACACATCCACCAATGGGAAGGCCAAGAATGCGAAGGCTTGATCAGACAGAGCTCTTTCTGGTACCTTTTATTCAAACGTCACATGATTCGCGCAATGATACAGAATAACTTGCCTAGTAAAAGCGCTATAGTAACGTTACTTAAACTGGAGGATAACTTAAACAGAAGCGTAATCATGTGAATAAAAATTTAAAAAAAAAACCCAAGGGACAAAGTGAGGATATTACTTTGTTGAATGTACACAACTATTCTTCCACTGTAGCTGTCCCTTAAATTCTTCCTTCGTTTGAGAGGACAGGGGTCCGCATTTTAAGCTAAAAACACACTGCGCGCCGGCGCACGTGTCTGTGGTCCCACCCACCCATTCCCCCCCCCTCCCTTTTTCTTCACTCCCCCCACCCACTTCCTCAAGTCCCCATCTCTCTGTCTGTCTGTCTGTCTGACTGTCTGTCTGTCTGTCTGTCTGTCTGTCTGTCTGTCTGTCTGTCTCTCTCTCTCTCTCTCTCTCTCTCTCTCTCTCTCTCCCCCCCCCCCCCCCCCCCCCTCCTCTGTCCTGTCCTTTTCCCCCTTCTCTCCCCCGTTCTCCATCTTTCTCTTTCTCTCTCTCTCCTTTCTCTCTCTTCCTTCTTCCCTCTCCCCCCTCTCTCTCGCTCTTTCTCTCTCTCTCTCCATCTCTCTCTCTCTCTCTCTCTCCTCCCTCCCTCCCTCCCTCCCCTCCCTCTCTCTCTCTCTCTCTCTCTCTCTCTCTCTCTCTCTCTCTCTCTCTCTCTCTCGTTATCCCCTTTAGGAAGCCCGTGCCACTGCCACCTATATCTCCTCTGACGACTAACCGCAGTCAGTGACAAATGAGCACCAGAACCAGAATTTATCTCGGAGAATTAAGGCGACTGACGACAGGACACTGAAAGTCAATGGGGGAGGGAACAGTGAGTCCACCCCCTCCCTCTGCCGCCCCCTGTCCCCCGCACGGTCATCCGTCACTCCAGCTGTCCCTGTAATAGGACACCCGCGAGGGTGTGAGCCGCATTAAGGGGGTAGGTATTCGATGAATTTTAAAGCCGATAGTGTCGAAGACTTCTGCCGTGAACAGTTGTTAGGTGACGTAAAGGTGAAACAGAGTCTCTCTCTCTCTCTCTCTCTCTCTCTCTCTCTCTCTCTCTCTCTCTCTCTCTCTCTCTCTCTCTCTCTGTGTGTGTGCAAGAAAACATCAATCTCTTGGTTAAATGGACACGATTTAATCACATGGCTCTCCATCCTCATAAAATCTTCTAAAAAGGATTAAGAACTTCTTAAATTTGCATGCAAGAAAACTATTCTTTCACTCTTACATTCAGCCTTTTATTGACTATGCCTCAACGCTTTGGGACTCAGCGAGCAATAATTCACTCAAACCACTAATTAGCCTTCACAAAAGAGCTGTCAAAGTAACGTTTAGGTCGACCATCCTCGCTGGCAGACTCAGACTATAAGCAATCAGGCATTCTCCCATCAAAGCCAAACTTCTATACAATAAAGGGCTCTTTATGCATAAGGTACTCCATGGAAATGCTCCACTTTCTCTGACAAATATGTTCACTTTTTAACGACTATCGACATTCACATAAAATAAACCTCCCGTTTGCAATGATTAATCTATACAAGTCTAGTTTGGCGTATTCTGGAGGTTGGCTATGGAACCATATTCCTCAAGAACTAAAAAAATCAATCAAACTTTAAAAAATTCAAGTCTAATTTTCAAAAATATCTTATGAATGTCTCAGATTTGACTGCACTATACCCTAAAATGTATTGAAAACTCTCAATTCAGATTTAATTCAACAACTATGTGATGTTCGAAGTTGACTCAATTCTATGCAAATTGCACTGATCATCCCATACCATTCATGTGTTTTTTTTTTCAAAGTTTTTTTGTGGGTGTTTCTCCATGTCTGCTTCATTGTCCTTCTTCTCTTCTCTCTTCTTTATCTCTGACTATCTATTGCCAGTCGGTCGGTCGGTCGGTCGGTCGGTCGGTCCGTCTCTCTCTCTCTCTCTCTCTCTCTCTCTCTCTCTCTCTCTCTCTCTCTCTCTCTCTCTCTCTCTCCACCCCCCCCCCCCCCTTGCCCTGATTATTGTGTTTTCTTCTTTGTTGTTCTTGGTAGTGGTGGTGGTGGGTGGTTTTTATTGGTTTTCTTTTTCTTCTTTTTCTTCTTTTGTCAAAGGTTCTCATGCAAGCAATTGTCCATTTTTTTTCATGTGTGTTTGTATTATTTGCTTTTTACTATATATCGATTTTTTTTTCTTGCCCAGAGGGCTCCTCTCTCTCTCTCTCTCTCTCAGCTCTCAGTGTGTGTGTGTGTGTGTGTGTGTGTGTGTGGTGTGTGTGTGTGTGTGCGTGCGTGCGTGCGTGCGTGTGTGCGTGCGTGCGTGTGTGTGTGTGTGCGCGCGTGCGCGCGTATGTGTGTGTGTGTGCGTGCGTGCGTGCGTGGCGTGCGTGCGTGCGTGTGTGTGTGTGTGTGTGTGTGTGTGTGTGTGTGTGTGTGTGTGTGTGTGTGTGGTGTGTGTGTGTGTGTGCAGTCTTCCCTCCCTCGCTCTCCTTCTCTGTCTATCTAAATGAGAGCATGTATGGAAAGGCAACATTAAAACGAAATAGTGGTGTGGAGGTGGAGGGCATTGTCTGTTGACTTTGATGCCTTTTTTTGACGATCCTCATGTTTATTTCATAGACAGATCTTTGAATAATGTTATGTACATGATCTCTGGCTTAAGTTACACTGTAGACTGTTTAACTTTCATCAGCACGTCAAAGCATACGGGCATCCCTGTATACCTGCATGTGCGTTATGTATGTGTGTGCGCGTGCATACTCATACACACATTACTGTTGTTTTTAGTCATTAGGCATGCACGTGACAGCGCACACTCCCGCGTCCGTACGTGCATGTGTGTGAGTTTGAGTATGCGTGCACGTGTACGTGTTCGTATGCCGCTGTGTGTTTTTCATGTTGACTCCCCCCCCCCCCCCCCCCCCCCCCCCCACCACACACACACACACACACACACACACACACACCACACACACACAAAAAGAACGTCCTCGTTTCATTACAGGTGAACGGTTGCATGCATAACGACTGCCAAGAATCAAAGCAGCTCCTGCCAGTAACACGCGGCACCAGCCCGCAGAGACCTGTCTGCTTACTTGCACTATCCTAACCCGTGCTGACTGTTGGCGGTGGGATGGCGAGCTGCATGCTCTGTGCGGATTGCCTTCACTAATGATCAGGAGTCGAGGGTAGTTACGTTGTGGGTAGGTTACCCCGCAACCCCAGCTCCCATTCGTTCTCTTTCCGTTTCTGTCTCTGGCTGGTTGTCTGTCTGTCTGCCTGCCTGCCTGCCTGCCTGCCCTGCCTGTCTGTCTGCCTGTCTGTCTGTCTGCCTGCCCGTCTATCTGTCTGTCTGTCTCTCTCTCACCGTCTCTCTTTCACTCTCTCTCTCTCTCTCTGTCTTTGTGTCTCTCTCTCTCTCTCTCTCTCTCTTTTTCACTCTCTCTCTCTCTCTGTCTCTCCTCTCTCTCTTGTCTTCTTTTCTTTTCTCCTCTCTCTTTCTTCTTTCTCCCCCCCCCCCCCCCCCCCTCTCTCTCTCTCTCTCTCTCTCTCTCTCTCTCTCTCTCTCTCTCTCTCTCTCTTTCTCTCCTCTCTCTCTTCTCTTCTCTTCACTTTCCTTCTCCCTCTGTCTCTCTCTCTCTCT
>JADBJO010000515.1:515000-527500 GCA_016801955.1 Conus betulinus | reverse complement strand
GGTGAAACAAAACACGTTTACAAGTTTTGTCCGTTTTTGAGACAATGTAACAGAAGATGGACAGTTAAGTCGAATTTCTTGCCCTGCATTTTTCTATATTTATGAAGAGAGATGTAGACCACGAAAATTCTATGACAATACATGTTCATTCCGCACTGGTGTGCTGAGGCAAGTAAAATCGAAATAGGGCTGAAGAGCATTGGTATGTTTTTGTGTGTGGCACGAAATACTGCTCAACTGAAAGCGTAGAGAGTCATATAATCATGATGTAAAACTACTATGTAAATCTGTCAGCCTACTGTTGTTGCTCGTGTATGGTTTTTCCTGGGCTCTTTTGTTAATATGAACGCCCCAATATATATGGCCCTCGTAGTCGACTGAGCTAAAAAAAAATTGAACTGTAGAAAGCTATGATTCTTACCTGTGTAATATTGTATGACCTTCAGAACAGACCATGATATCTACTCTCTCTCTCTCTCTCTCTCTCTCTCTCTCTCTCTCTCTCTCTCTCTCTCTCTCGCTCTCTCTCTCGAAGCTGACGACGAAGAACACTTTCTGTTACCACTGTACTGCATATATTGCATTGCGGGCAGTTTGTTCATTTTTCCAGCTGGACATCGCTGAACGACAAGACATTGCTGTCGTGTTATCATCAGATGACGAACTTGTAATTCAATCAGTTGCGAAATTCATCGCGGGAAGCACTGAAACTTAGACAGATGAAGGATAGTCAAAATTAGGATAATGCATTATAAGAGATACAGGAATGAATATCATTCATCACATGTGGAGGAGATCAGCAAGATGCAACATCATCAAATGATTGAGTGTATGGTCGAGTCAGTATTGATATCTGTTTGTTTCTTTCTTTTTTCTTTCTAACGTTACTGTATTACTCTTGGGTGCGAAGACATCCGGAGATATCACGATTTTATGTGGCACTGGTAACCCTTGATCTGATACGTACCAGGAATAAGTGGGTAATATTTGTTTGCAATGAAAGGATGAGGTAAATGTCATTGTCCTCCTATCCCCTCTCGACCTCCCCCTTGTCAAAAGCCTCTTTGTTAGTGACAATATAATATCAAAATGTCGAAAAGTGTCTCTGTCTTTGTATCTTCGTCTGTGTCTGCCTGGTTGTCCATCTGTCTGTCTGACTCTGTCTCTCTCCATCCATCCATCCCTCCTCCAACTTCTCCCCCCCCCCCCCCCCCCACCCCCCCCCCCCCCCCCCCCCCCCCCCCCCCCCCCCCCCCCCCCCCCCCCCCCCCCGCTATTAGTTCGTTCTTTCTTCCCTGGTTATTTTAGCCTACTTATTCGTTAGGATTACTTGCTTGGTATCAATAGCTTTCTCCACAAAAAAACACTCAAACACACACAGAGATACACACACACACAGACACACACACGCGCGCTTGCATAGAGAGAGGAGAGAGAGAGAGAGAGAGAGAGAGAGAGAGAGAGAGAGAGAGAGAGAGAGGGAGAGAGAGAGTACTTTTTTTCGAAGCCTTTGACACACAAACTGGTGAAAAAAAGTCCCAAAGGACTCGATTTACACACACACACACACACACACACACACACACACCACACACACACACACATAATACATATACATATACATATACACACATTTACATTTAAAATTATTGTGCGGGCGGGACCGGGAGAAGAAGAGTGATAATCAGAAGGAGAAGGAGAAGAGTGAAAAGGAGGAGAAGTAGGTAAGGACTTGAAAAGAAAGAGGAGAATTAGGAGAAGAGTGAAAAGCGGGAGGCGAAATAGGAGAAGAAGAGTGAGAAGTAGAAGAAGTAGAAAAGGAAAAGTGAAAAAACAGAAGCAGTAGAAGAAGAGAGAGAAAAGAAGGAGGAATAGAAAAAGAAGAGTGAAAAGGAGGAGAAGTAGAAGGAGAGTGAAAAGAAGGAAGAGAAGTAGAAAAAGAAGAGTCAGAAGAAGTGGAAGCGGGAAAAAAAAAAAGGAGAGTGAGAACAAAGAAAGAAACAAACGGACTTCTAGGAGTCAGTTGGATTCCTTCCATAAGAACCATCAGTTTGTTTCTGCAGTCTAGTAAAAGTGGCCAAATTTCGGTCACTAGCTTATGGTTTCCATTCTCCACTTTTTCCTGAGGCAACTAACGATTTCTGGATTGGCCAAATTTTGTGTACCAGCGCAAACTCTGCCTTATTCAGTCACTTGTTTAGTCATGTGCGTCGGTTACGGGGAAATAAAAATGCACCGCTATGGAAATCGATGGGCCGGTTAGAAGCGTGCACCCGCACTGGTTTACTCGGAACACGCACGCCGGATGTCTTTTATGATGATAGTAATAGTAATAATGATGATGATGATGATGAGATGATGATGATGATGATGATGATGATGATGATGATGATCATCATCATCATCATCATCATCATCATCACGGAGCATTTATAAAGCACCTTGCCAAAGGTTCTAGGCGCTGGCAATCCACAATCATGTGTACGCAACGGGCTGCCTACCTGGGTAGTGCCGACTGAAGAGTTGCCTGCAGACGCTTCCACTTGGTCGTTTATCTCGAGTCATCCAGTCAATATTGTTTACTCAGTTTCCGTACTTCCTTCATTCTTTCGATTTCTCACGCAGGGTGCAACGTGTCATCCATACCAAAGCCAAACTGGCCTTCTCTTCCCAAAGTTGGTAATGGGATTTTACGTGCGTGCAAGATGCTATGCTTGCACCTCAGTTTATAATGTCATTCGAAGGACTACTTTGGGAAATGGAGTCAGAACAACCCATATTAACTCCCGAGGGAAAAATCCCTCGTACCGAAACGGCCCAGCGGAGATTCGAACCCGCAACCCCAGGATCACCGAGATCACGAGTCCTTTGATATGTCTGTGGACCTGCGGTCTCAGGGCAGTGTACAGGAGAGAGACGATCTGACCGTTCTTCATTACTGGTGTTCACGGCCAGCTGGTTGGTCACATCATTGCCCCGAAGGGCCATGCAACGACAATGTTGCAACCCAGCAGATAAAGCGGTGCACGGTTTTATTTTGTATTTTCTTTAAGTTCAGGGTTCGGTTGTTTCAGATCAGTTCGGATGGTTTTAGGCTTAGGCGACCGCGAGGGGTCATATTTGGGTCGTCATTTCAACAAAGTCAAGTCTGTACACTGTTTTTTTAAATATCCAGAACGTCTTCAAACTGACTTTCTAATTGCTTATATATCTTTCTTACGCAAAATCTTAGATCACAATAAAATAAAAGTATTCGTCTCTTGCAGGAACTGCAAAATCACACCGGGTTTAAAAAAACAAAAAAAAAAAAAAACACACACACAAAACACACACACCAACCCCACAATTTCTGAACAAGGTCTCCATTGAGACTTCAGTAATGTGTTTTATGTTGTACATCATGCAAGTCCGAACACTCAACTAGAGCATGTTCACTAGTGAAAAGTCCATCAGAGGGGACTAACCACAGGGTTTGTTCACCTTTTTAAATTACGACGGTCGAGGTGCGGTCAGCAACGACCTTCTGAACAGAAAGGTAGTCGAAGACAGGGTGAAGAAATCCTGACGTCCAGACTGACAGACTGTCTTCAGAGCGCCATGGCCTCAACTGCGACTTCAGCCGAAGCAGACTGGAACTGTCAGAGGAAATATGCTTCGAAATTCTTCAGAAGTAGTTCAGCTACAAACGGCAGGGGCAACCCCTTCTTGCAGACAGGGAATCGACCGTGAATCTTCTCTTTAAGCATGGCCATATTTGAACGAAACTCGGCAGAATAAATACGGTCAGAGTGCCGGGGAGAGTTCTTGCGGACAGAAGATCAAAGCTGATCTCCTGGGGATTTGAAAAGGTCATTCTATGACCGCCCTTGGGAAATGTGCAGACTATCTTGCTCTGTCACTCGACAACCAGCGTTAGAACTGCTTGCAGGGAAACGAAGACCTTTGACAACGAACAAACCTCGTAAACAGCGCTTAAGTACAGGTCTGCATTTTGCCCCGAACATACAGTGTCGGGATCGACGATTAAAGGAGGAGCGTGTATGTGTGTGTGTGTGTGTGTGTGTGTGTGTGTGTGTGTGTGTGGGGGGGGGGGGGGGGGGGGGGGGGGGTGAGTGAAACCGAGATGCAGTGAGCTACCAGCATATTTTGTAAAAAAAAAAAAAAAACGGTGGAAGAGTGAGAATGGGGGTGAAAAGACACATTTTGTTTAACGAAAAAGAAAAAAAAAAAAAAAGAAAAAAAAAAAAACGGGAGCGGAGGTCGAGGAGAGGGTGGGAGGACTGGGGCTGAGGCAGGAAAGAGGTGTGGGGGTGTGGGGGTGGGGGGGGGGGGGGCTTCCATCCTAGTCAATAAAAGTACATTGCAGATAACAAATTATCAACTACGATTTCATTTGCCGATGCATTCTGAATTGGTTACCTTATACGTCGAGATATCATTTTCGTTTTGAGCTTGTTAATGTTCTGTGTGATGTACGACTGTAACATATTTCGTCTTCTTTTTTTTTTTTTTTTTCTTTCTTTTTTTTTCCCTTGTTGCTCGTCTAATTCCACATGACTGACACTGCTGATCTGTATCATCCTTCCACATTGAAATGCGCAAATGTGTGTTGTGTCTATTACGTAGCGTTCATCTCATTTACTGCATTTCAACTTTTATATGTATACAGTAAAAGCCTGCTTGCAAACTGGGGAACACAGCTGTATAAGTCCCCACATAATAATTACTGTTTTTCCGGGGGGGGGGGGGGGGGGGGGGGAGGGGGGTGTGTATTTTTGCAGACAGTGTCCTACCAGCAATTACCGATTAACGCGATCACTGGGTCGTGCTGGATAGTCTGGAGCTGTTGAAAGATCACAGGCCACTCCAAGCTCAGTATCGGCGCTTTGACATTACAGAGAAAGGAATGCATCTAAGGGCGGGATAGAGCTGGGATGTTCACCACATTTGTTTTGAAAACTGGGTGAAAAAAACACAGGTCATAACCAGGGATAAAGGGTTTAAGCGAACAGGTTCTAGTGATTGGTTTCGGTCTTCCGTTGGAGAGGGATGACTAATTCAGCCTATATGTAAGAACTGTTGGCAGAGAAAAGGGGAAGTGGGGGAGGGGGGTTGGGGGGGGAACGGGAACAGGTTGACGACAGGCTGGGAAGGAAACACAAATCTTTCGGATCCACCTCAGAGCGAGAAGTTTCAATATTCCCTTCTTAAACATGTTACAGAAATAAAAAGAACAAGCGGTAATTACACCACCAACAATAATTTTCTGGGGTACTAATTTAATAAAACGAAGATGTCTTTTTTTTTTTTTTTTTTTTTTTGTGTGTATTGTTTTTCAATACAAAAATATTACCCTTGCGTCGCCATCAAGGATACGTTCCCTCTCAGATAAAGTGGTAGCTTTTAAAGGGAACGCACTCTCACGGTCCTGAACAGTCACTTGGCGCTAAGCAGCCAGAGCCAAACTTGCTTTCGTCGAGCGAGTGTTTGTGTGTGTGTCAGTGATTTCAGTGACAGTTTTGTGACTCCGAGCACACACACACACACACACACACACACACACACACACACAGAGAATTGTGGGTCTGATGAAGTTTTTGAAGTTTTATTCAAACCGTCTATACACGTAGCCGGTCACAAGTAGGTAATGACACCTCTGGAAAATAAAACACTTACGTGTTCTGCGTGACCAAACACCGCGTATTCTCACCCTTTTCATGATTATTATTTTTTTCGACATAACTTTCAGCTTCAAGGATACTACGTCCACATTACCACCTCATCTGGGGCTGCCGAACATCCCCAGACTGAATCGAAGCCCTTAATGGTACAAGGGATCGAGAGGTTCTTCCTTCTTTCTTTTTTTTTTTTTTTTTTCTTGATCAGAGGGTCTTACAGAATCAAAAATGGATTGAGCGGGAATCCAATTTGGAGCGGATTAAAGCCCCGTAAAGGTGGAGAAGAGAATTTTCTACTCGGAACTCCAGTCTGCGTACATCACAACTCCAGGAATCTTCTGACTTTCTGGTAGGATTTTTAGAGTGTTGAATATGACTCTTACAGTCATTTTTTTTTCAAGCATGAATACTTTCTAGAGTTTAAGTCACGTAAACCGTTAAACGTTGTGTGTGTGTGTGTGTGTGTGTGTGTGTGTGTGTGTGTGTGTGTGTGTTGTGTGTGTGTGTGTGTGTGTGTGTGTGCGCGTGTGTGCGTGCGTGCATGCATGCATGCATGCGTGCGTGCGTGCGTGCGTGTGTGTGTCTGTGTCTGTCCGCTTGTCTGTGTATGCGTGCATGTCTGCGCGCATGTGTGTGTGTGGGTATGTGTGTGTGTGTGTGTGTGTGTGTGTGTGTGTGTGTGTGTGCGTGCGTGCGTGCGTGCGTGCGCACGCGCGCGCGTCTGTGTGCGTGTGCGTGTGCGTGTGTGTGTGCGCGCGCGCGTATGTGTATGTGTGTCTGTCTGTGTAAATGCACGTGCGTGCTACATGCGTGTATGTGGAGCTGTGTGTAGGAATGTGTGTGTGTGTGTGTGTGTGTGTGTGTGTGTGTGTGTGTGTGTGTGTGTGTGTGTGTGTGTGTGCGCATGCCTGCGTGTATGTGTGTATACACATTTGTGTGTGTGTGCGGGGGGGGGGGGGGGGGGGGGGGGCGGGGTACGTATGTGTGTGTACACTACTTAAAATCAAAATCCGAGACCATTACAACCCATGCTGTTTGTCATACATACTATTTGTCTGCATTTGTTCAAACACGAAAGTCTATAAGAACGAAAAGCTTCTTTGCGCACTGTCAGCATCGGTTTAGAAGGGGAGGTGCGGATTTTCCACCCGTTCTGCCGTCAAAAAGTAGCGTTCAGATTTCTAGGAAATTCCGATCTGATAAATCTGCTGCATGGCGGAAAAGCACATTTTGTGTTTTGTATGGCCTACTGTTATATATTCATGAGTGTCAAAGTAACTGGACATTTCAGTCAGAACGCTACCAAGAAACCACCCATATTGAAATATCTCATTCTGGCAATAGCTCTGCTCTCTCTTTAACTTTTTTTTTTTTAACACTTAACTGCTTTAAAAATGGATCGTATAACCATTTCAAGTGACTGATATTACAAATCGTACTGATCCTCTAATGACTTGTACTAACTACGCTGTAAAATGTAAATCGAAAGTGATGTAGACTCTTAAAGTAGCACAATATATTCCCCGCACAGTCATCCCTCCATCCCTTTAGAAGTTGTAGAAAACGTTCCAATAAGAGTTTGAGACGCCCATATCACTTTCTGCGCACGCGCAAGCGTATTGCAATTTCCGGCTAGTGGCCTCCATTTCGAATCCAGTCTACACATTGTTTCCTGTGAAATACAGCTTTCTCCCATCCAGTTTTTTTTTTTTTTCTTTTTTTTTTTTTTTTTTTTTTTTTTTTTTTTTTTTTTTTTTTTTTTTGGGGGGGGGGGGTTAGAACTGTCCCAAACATAATTACCATCGTATATGCACCTTTCCTCTTTACCTCAGTCTTTGACGGAAAGATCTGATTACGTCGGGGGGGGGGGGGGGGGGGGGGGGGGTGAATGAATGCCCCAAGTGTGGGGCACCTTGATTTCTTCGTTAGTCTAAATAATTGTCGACATCCTCGCACCCCTCTCACCCCCTTCCCTAACGCCTCTCTCTCTCTCTCTCTCTCTCTCTCTCTCTCTCTCTCTCTCTCTCTCTCTCTCTCTCTTCTCTCTCTCTCTCCTCTGTCTGTGTGTGTGTGTGTGTGTGTGTGTGTGTGTGTGTGTGTGTGTGTGTGTGTTGGCGAGTGAGAAGCTTGAACCGGGACCTCTTGCTTTCAAAGCAGCTACTCTGGCAATCAGAACAGCCACCCATTACTCAGATAAACAAGAAAAACAAGCATTCAGACCAAGTCACGAGTGCACCTACAAACACACACGCGCGCACGCGTGCGCGAGCACGCTTACACAGACACACACACACACACACACACACACACACACACACACACACACACACACCTTACCTTTATGCCAAGCTGGCCGGTCAGAATGTCCAGTCAAGACAGGTGCAGCAGGTGTATATCCGGCAGCACCAATTAGGTCACTCCTCATAAACCCTGGGCGTACTGACGACTTGAACCACGTGGATCCTACACAGACAAAAAAGCCAGTTTCAGTATTAGTTTGATTAGACCCAAAATAAATAGCTGTTATTTCTGTAATCCGACCGACCGTATTTTTCCTGCCGACCCTAACCTTTTTTTTCCCCCACGATTGAAGAAATAGAAAATTAGTTAAAGAAAAGACAAACTGAAGGGTAACAGAAAACGAACTCATCCGATTTTCACTGAGCTATCGAAACCTGCAAGAGACAGCAGAAGACGGCTAGGGGGTAATTTTCCATGCGTAGGCTGAAACGGCGAAACATAGCGTCTGGGCTGCTTGCACACACACTGCGTACATACAACCTTCGCACTTTTGCAGGGATACCTACCACTTTGCACCAATTCACAGAAACTTCAAAAAAAAAAAAAAAAAAACAAAAAAAAAAACAAAAACAAAAAAAGCGAAAGGAATCGGCGGGACAAAAAAAAAAAAATCAATGAATCCGAGCAGCGTGAGTTGCGTTTTGGATGCTGCAGCAGTGACTAACGTCGCGAGACTCCAGTGTAAACTTTTTCGCGAGTGAGGTCAGTCGCCATCGTGTCTGCTCGCGACGGCAAGCTGCTAGGGGAAGTATAGGAGATCGACAAAAGCTGAACAAATGGCCCTGCTCCCGATCGGACCGACGCACAGACTTCTGTCACGTTGCTTCGTTAAATACGAAAGTTTGAACACTTTCCTGGGGGGGAAGGGGGAAGGGGGGGGGGGGGGGGGGGGGGGGGACGAAGGGGGGGGGGGCTGGAGGGATGATTTTGCTTTTCGTCGGTTGAAGTTCTGATCTGATTAAAAGACCCGGATACAAAATCGAACACCGAGTATTACAGGTTGTCGACTACATGTGTATCAGTTCTCTCTCTCTCTCTCTCTCTCTCTCTCTCTCCTCTCTCTCTCTCTCTCTCTCTCACACACACACACACACACACACACACACACACACACACACACACACACATATATATATATATATATATATATATATATATATATATATATATAGAGAGAGATGAGAGAGATAGAGAGACAGAGAGAGAGAGAGAGAGAGAGTTCCGGTCGACCAACCGACCCTTTTTCTCTTTCCTATTTTATCTTAAGCCCAACCACTTTCTTTTCTTCGGCCTTGAAGTCTAGCCGACCCCACATGAGCTCCCTTTCAGGACTGTAACCAAACGAAATAAAAGAGTCCCGTCAGAAACACCCTTCCTCTGCTTCTCACTATACGCGTACAACAATGTACACCACAGTGTACCTACCACAAGGATGTTTAATCGTTGAAATCCTTAACACTGACAAAACAAAGTCGTGTTGGAGATGTCTGCCTATTCTGCTTGACTTTTGGTCTCCCAGCATACAAACAAACAAACAAAAAACTAACAAATAATAAAAATGGCCTTACTGGCTTATAAAATGGGGCATCAGGCTCTTGTTGCAAGGACTGGGGGTCGATTCACACCCGAGATAGTTACGCTGCGAGAGATTTTCTCTTCGGGGTTTAGCGACTGTGCCGACTCCAGTCTCGTCCGGGTCCTTCGTGTGTCAACGCCTGCATAAAGACATGCATGCACGCTCGGAATCCCATTCCACCTTTCTGAAAAGAAGTAAGAATCCCATTCCACCTTTCTGAAAAAAAAAAGTTAGGAATCCCATTCCAGGAATCCCATTCCACCTTCTGAAAAGCAGAAATCCCATTCCACACTTTTTGGAAAAAAAAAACAGTTAGGAATCCCATTCCACCTTTCTGGAAAAAAAAAAGCTAGGAATTCCATTCCACCTTTCTGAAAAGAAACAGGAATCCCATTCCACCTTTCTGAAAAGAGTTAGGAATCCCACGCCACCTTTCTGAGAAAAGTGAGGAATCCCATGCCACCTTTCTGAGAAGAGTTAGGAATCTGATTCCACCTGTCGGAGAAGAGTTAGGAATCCCATTCCACCCATTCACCTGTCGAGAAGAGTTAGGAATCCCATTCCACCTGTCGGAGAAGAGTTAGGAATCCCCATTCCAAGAGTCAGGAATCCCATTCCACCTGTCGGAGAAGAGTTAGGAATCTATTCCATTCCCTGTCGGAGAAGAGTTAGGAATCCCATTCCACCTGTCGGAGAAGAGTTAGGAATCCCATTCCACCTGTCGGAGAAGAGTTAGGAATCCCATTCCACCTGTCGGAGAAGAGTCAGGAATCCCATTCCACCTGTCGGAGAAGAGTCAGGAATCCCATTCCACCTGTCGGAGAAGAGTCAGGAATCCCATTCCACCTTTCGGAGAAGAGTTAGGAATCCCATTCCACCTGTCGGAGAAGAGTCAGGAATCCCATTCCACCTGTCGGAGAAGAGTCAGGAATCCCATTTCACCTTTCGGAGAAGAGTCAGGAATCCCACCTTCGGAGAAGAGTTAGGAATTCCATTCCACCTGTCGGAGAAGAGTTAGGAATCCCATTCCACCTGTCGGAGAAGAGTCAGGAATCCCAATCCGGAGAAGAGTCAGGAATTTCACCTTTGGAGAGAAGAGTTAGGAATCCCATTCCACCTGTCGGAGAAGAGTTAGGAATCCCATTCCACCTGTCGGAGAAGAGTCAGGAATCCCATTCCACCTTTCGGAGAAGAGTCAGGAAAGAGTCAGGAATCCCATTCCACCTTTCGGAGAAGAGTTAGGAATCCCATTCCACCTGTCGGAAAAGAGTCAGGAAGAGTTAGGAGTCAGGAATCCCATTCCACCTTTCGGAGAAGAGGAATCCCATTCACCTTTTCGGAATCCCATTTCACCTTTCGGAGAACAGAGGAATTAGGAATTCCCATTCCACCTGTCGGAGAAGAGTTAGGAAAGAGTCCCCATTCCACCTTTCGGAGAAGAGTTAGGAATCCCATTCCACCTGTCGGAGAGTTAGGAAGGAGAAGAGTTAGGAATCCCATTTCACCTTTCCCATTCCACCTGTCGGAGAAGAGCTAGGAATCCCATTTCACTTTGTTGGAGAAGAGCTAGGAATCCCATTTCACTTTT
The DNA here is from genome assembly GCA_016801955.1 of Conus betulinus. Classification (NCBI taxonomy): domain Eukaryota; kingdom Metazoa; phylum Mollusca; class Gastropoda; order Neogastropoda; family Conidae; genus Conus; species Conus betulinus. The sequence goes on along the minus strand of JADBJO010000515.1, from coordinate 516,357 downwards.
CGGAGAAGAGTTGGGAATCCCATTCCAGCGGTCAGAGAAGGGTAAACCATGGTGTGCCGGTGGGATAGGTAACACGACAACAAAACACGCATACTGGTGTCATGTTCAGGCACCATGCCCGAAGACAGCATGCGGCTACCTTTACGGGGTGACATTGAAAACGGTCGCATGCGCAATACTACTCTCACCACTGGTAAAACCACCGGGGTTGAAGCTGAGGAAGGAAGAAAAGCAACATGATGAAAATTAATAAACAAATAAGTCAATGACGATGCCACACAAGCAAACGTGAAAAAGGGTCGTATTGACAAACAGACACAGCAAATTGGATACAGCCGGTGTTCCATTCTAGGCAGTGTGTAACCTTCGGTATTAACTCACCACATCGAAACCGTGGGGACGGGGGTGGGGGGGGGGGGGGAAAAAGCAATTCTAGACCAAATGAACTAAAGGAATCAGGTCACTGAAGACGAAAAAGTGGACATGAGAGAGAGGGGGTGGACGGAGCGGAGCGAAGAGAGAGAGAGAGAGAGAGAGAGAGAGAGAGAGAGAGAGAGAGAGAGAGAGAGAGAGAGAGAGAGAGAACGAACGAACGAACGAATTTTATTTTCAGAGGGTAGTGGAGTTAGCATAACTGCTTTTTTACATCCAGCCCTCCGGGGCCAAAAGAAAAGAACAGAAAGAAAAAGATACAAATTCTGAAATATAATAATACCAAATGCAGCAAACCTAATGTACAAAAGTGAACACAGACAGAAGGGGAGGGATATGGTGGGATGGGGGGGGGGGGGGGGGGGGGGGGGGGGCTGTGGGGGCATTATAGGAAGGAGAGAGAGAAACAGACAGACAGACAGACAGAGAAAGAAAGAGTTAACAAAAAATAGCAATGAGAAACAGAGGGAGGGAGAAAGGAAGCGGTAGAGAAAAACAAGGCATGGCATTCAACATTAACATAAAAGGTAAAAGGTACACAAGAGAGAGACAGACAGACAGAGAGAGAGAGAGAGAGGAGAAGAGCGAGAGAGAGAGACAGAGAGAGAGAGAGAGAGAGGAGGAGAGAGAGAGAGAGAGAGAGAGAGAGAGAGGCTGTAAAAGAGAAGGTAAACATTACATCATTAAATTCAGGTCTTAACTGAGAGAAACTAACTATTTATAACTTTTCCATTAAATATCTGTGGTATGCTTTTTTGAACGATAACAAACTTTTTTTGTTTTTTTTTTTATGTATTCTGGGATTTCATTCCATAATTTTCCTCCTGAATAGATAAAAGATGTCATAAAGAGATAAGTTCTTGGACGAGGGGTAAGTATTGTACTTTTGTTACGAAACTCTCGTACGGGAAATTTCTCTCGGAGA
>JADBJO010000515.1:502500-507500 GCA_016801955.1 Conus betulinus | reverse complement strand
AAAAGAGAGAGAGAGAGAGAGAGAGAGAGAGAGAGAGAGAGAGAGAGAGAGACAGAGACAGACAGACAGAGACAGACAGACAGACAGACAGACAGACAGACAGACAGACAGACAGACAGACAGACAGACAGACAGAGAGCTAATCCTAACCGTTCCAAGTGTTCGTAGGAAAGTTGATAACATTTTTGACAATAAAACAAACACACAAACGAACAAGAACCTGGCACCTTTTCCTTTGGTAGCACTCGTGCCAGGTACCAAGAAAAAAAAAAGTTTCTGCAAATTGCGCACGGAAAAAGAGCCTGGAAGACCAGGAATTGCGCGTTAGGTAGGACGATTGAAACCAAACTCAGTAGAACTACTCGAGCAGACGCTGCAACTAGCAAAACGTCGGATGTGACGTAGTCTGGCCAAGAGTTCTCGGCCGCCATTTTTTTTTTTTATTTTCGTCTCTGGAAGGCGCTTCACGGGAAGTCAGAGATGATGTCGGAAGCGTTTGGAGGGGGAGGAGGGAAGGAGAGGGCTGAGGAGGAATAAATTTATTGTGTTTGCATATTGCTGCATGAACAACTGAAATAGTATCCTTAAAAACGTGCTCGACTGTTACTTGGCCTTTCGCAGCAACCGGGAACACGCAAATTAGCGCTCACACACACACACACACACACACACAGAGGGTGGAAGGTCATGATTTCATTCTCTTGCTCTATCCTGAAGGCAATTTCGCGACGCAGCCGGCTCGGTTCGACCATTAAAGTAGACAGGAGTTGGAATACGTTCCGTGCTGAGATGAGCGTGCTGTAGTTTCCTGTTTTGTGTCTGACATCCTTTGGTACGCTGCTGTACGTTTCGTGCTCCCACTGAACAATGGTTCTTTCACTTCGCATCAGGAGCCAAGGAACATCGCCGCTGGCAGACACGTGACATACTCGGGGACACAATAGCAGGCCACCTGTAAATTCTTAACGCGGTAAAAGCTTCTTATCGGTCGGTTAGTGTCCAGACCACTTAACTCACAGGGCGCGATCCACAAGGCTCAAAGGAATTGAGACCCAAAACCAAGCTGTGGATCTCACCACGGCCTGTGTCATTTCCAGGTGAAATACGCACTCTAAACAGCCCCACACCGAGTTTTAGAACAACGAAAGTAGCGAAGCTGTTTCTAATCAAGCATGTCACGCGCTGAAGCTTGTGCGGCACATCGTCACATCTTCGAGCCATTGCACTCGAACTGCCGACTGCCGTCAGTGTTGCACAATCACGAAAAGCCTGTTCAGAGATGTCCCACCTGACATTATCTTTGAATATTGGAAAGAGATCAATATTTTTCATCGGATCTAAGATTTTACGGAAGAAAGATTTTTAACGAAGTTTCTGGTACGTTTTAAGAAGGTGTATTTTAAAGATGTGTGAATGCTCTGTGTGTGTGTGTGTGTGTGTGTGTGTGTGTGTTTGTATTTTTTGTGACTTGCGAGCTGACTCCATCGTGGTGACAGCCCTAATAAGGCCCTTTGCGGTCGGCTGGGGAATAAGCAACATTACCTTACCTTATCTTACCGCACCATCAGTGGAATTTATCAGTGATGTTTGCCTGCTCGAGTTTTGTCGCCTGTTCCTGTTAGTCTCCACTCTTACGCGTCACAGGGTAAAGTGGCTGTGGACCATATCAAAGCGAAACAAGGTTTTCATCACGTTGACAAACTTCAGTCGGGCCTGTCCACTTCTCGCTTGTCATTGGATCGTCAGGCGGGGCCCAGTCACGTGTCTCTACCGATGACGCTGTTCCGTAGCTGGTGATGCGAAAGGCGGGGAAATGTATTCAGCAGCGACTGGACCACGATGCGGAGTACACGCATGGAACAGCCTCGAAACCTGTGTCCTATAAAAGTAGGTCAAACGGGGCACAGAGGAAACAGTATGATACATACCTGTTTGCTTGAAATGTTCTGTGACTAACGTGTGGCACAGCAGCCCTTGTGCCTTTCTTTTTTTCTCCTTTTTTTCCTTTTTACAGTTTTCAAAGGTGTGTTTTTTTTTTTTTTGTTTGTTTTTTTTTTTTTGTTTTGCATAAAAAGCCAACAACCAAACAAAAAACAAACAGAAATGCAACGGTACATCACAAAGGCTGCGTAAGTCCAAGGGGGGGGGGGGGGGGGGGGGGGGGGGGGGGGGGGGGGGGACAACTTTTTGTTGTATTACAAAGATAAATTCATGTGTGCAAAGCATTTACACATAGGTCAAGGAAGGGGAAATTGGAGCGAGACACAATAAGGAAAGATACATACGCAAACATACTAAGCAAAGGCAGACAGACAGAGTGGGTTAGACGTTAGAATGCTTTGGAATGTATGACTAGTGCATATCGTGCATTGCTTTGCGACTGCCAGGAAAAATCACCACAGCCGCATATGAAGAATGTCATGTATAATGAGTGAAAGTGTTGAGCAAGAAAAGTATTTATCTGGGTGTAATACCAATTGCATCACACTGTGCGTTTACATTTACACGCATTACTGTGACGTGCTACAAGTACATGAAAGAGTTAAGTCAAAAGTAATGGTTGGTTTCTCAACCATTTGGCACTGGAATCAGCATGATTCAAGTCTAAATGGGAAGCATCTTTTTTCAAATGTTGATATCGAAAGTTCAGTGCGTACAAGAAAACGCAACTTGCGGAAGGCTGCCTTCTAGTTTGCATTTCTACAAACACTACAGCCGTTAGAGTGAATGTTGTGCTCCTGCTAAAATGTCATTTCTACATATACTAAGTCCTTGTAGGGAATGTTGTGCTCCTGTTAGGATGTCCTTTCTACAAATACTACAGCCCTTGTAGTAATGAATGTTGTTCTCCTGTTAGAATGTCTTTTTTCTACAAATACTACAGCCCTTATAGTGAATGTTGTGCTCTTGTTAGGATTTCATTGCTACAAATACTACAGCCCCTGTAGTTAATTTTGTACTCCTGTTAGGATGTCATTTACACAAATACTACAGCCCCTGTAGTTAATTTTGTATTCCTGTTAAGATGTTATTTCTGAAAATACTACAGCCCCTGTAGTTAATTTTGTATTCCTGTTAAGATGTCATTTCTGCAAATACTACAGCCCCTGTAGTTAATTTTGTATTCCTGTTAGGATGTCATTTACACAAATACTACAGCCCCTGTAGTTAATTTTGTATTCTTGTTAAGATGTCATTTCTGCAAATACTACAGCCCCTGTAGTTAATTTTGTATTCCTGTTAGGATGTCATTTCTGCAAATACTACAGCCCCTGTAGTAATTTTGTATTCCTGTTAGGATGTCATTTACACAAAATACTACAGCCCCTGTAGTTAATTTTGTATTCCTGTTAAGATGTCATTTCTACAAATACTACAGCCCCTGTAGTTAATTTTGTATTCTTGTTAGGATGTCATTTACACAAATACTACAGCCCCTGTAGTTAATTTTGTATCCTGTTAAGATGTCATTTCTGCAAATACTACAGCCCCTGTAGTTAATTTGTATTCCTGTTAGGATGTCATTTACACAAATACTACAGCCCCTGTAGTTAATTTTGTATTCCTGTTAAGATGTCATTTCTGCAAATACTACAGCCCCTGTAGTTAATTTTGTATTCCTGTGTTAGGATGTCATTTACACAAATACTACAGCCCCTGTAGTTAATTTTGTATTCCTGTTAAGATGTCATTTCTGCAAATACTACAGCCCCTGTAGTTAATTTTGTATTCCTGTTAGGATGTCATTTACACAAACAATACAGCAGCCCTGTAGTTAATTTTGTATTCCTGTTAAGATGTCATTTCTGCAAATACTACAGCCCCTGTAGTTAATTTTGTATTCCTGTTAGGATGTCATTTACACAAATACTACAGCCCCTGTAGTTAATTTTGTATTCCTGTTAAGATGTCATTTCTGCAAATACTACAGCCCCTGTAGTTAATTTTGTACTCCTGTTTGGCTGTCGGTGGTACACTGCAGTCGCTGATAGTCATAGTATTTTGTCCGGAGTGTTTTGTGTTTTATCGTGTGACATGTCTCTAACGAAACAAGTTCAGTTTCTCATTCCTTTGACTCATTGGCCGTCACTTGGGAATGCGTTGACGTGAAAACCAGTTTGACTTTCATTTTGCTAATGTGTTTACTAACAATAGATAGCATTTCTTGACCTGAACGTGCCTGTGAACGATAGGCTGATGGTTTGCTGACCCTCGCCCCCTCCTCTGTTTTCCACTTCCTCTCCCCCAGCACCTTCTCCTCCCCCTTCCCCCCCCCCTACCTCCCCCCCCCCCCTCCCCCACCCCCCCCACCTCCCCCTCCCCCCCCCCCCCCCCCCCCCCCCCACCCCAACTAACTACTACATGTCAGTTACATTCAAGTAAAAACGTGCATATCTACCAAAGATATATACTGCAGATGAGGACGACTATTTCATGAGGGTGGGGTGTGGGTGTGGGGGGATATCATCTTACACTACACTAATACCACCAAAATGACAGCGTATTAAGACAGACAGTGAACGTGGCGTTTTCATCTTTTTTTTATTCTGGGGGTACCGGCAGGATTCGAACCAGCAATATCTGGCTGCAGGTTCGATGGTCAATAGCCACTGAGAAGCCCCCTTGCACCGATATCTAAGGACCACTTGCATCGCTTGTTCAGATTTTATTTATGAAACCGGCATACTTGCTAGTACGGCTGTCGTGACCGCCAGATGGCGACAACGGTTTAAGCATTTGGCTGGAACGAAGATGATGCTTTTAGCATGCAAATCACGATAACTACGAAGAAGATTAGTATCATGACGAAAGTACAGGCGCGCTTGCAAAAGCGATTCCCCCCTCCTCAAGTTTCGGCCATTAAACAGCAACAAATAAATAAATAAAAAATCACAGGGAAAAGACACAAAAATAGTAATCATCACCTTCGCCAAGAAGGTTATGCTTTCACCCCACATGTCTGTCTGTCTGTCTGTCTGTCTGTCTGCAAGCAACACTCC
>JADBJO010000515.1:495000-497500 GCA_016801955.1 Conus betulinus | reverse complement strand
ATATCTCTTCTCGTTGGTGATCTTCCACCTTTTTTTCTTTTTCCTCAATGAGAAAAAGCTATTCTCTAGTCGGATGAAACCAAAGGACTCCGGACCCGAACCCCTTCCCCCCCCCCCCCCCCCCCCACACACACACACACACACACACACACGCACACGCACACAAACACACACACACACACACACACACAATCAAACAAAATAACCCGTCCCAGATGTCACTCACACCGGAGGCTGCATCCGGTCTGTACCTGAACAGAGTCTGTCGGGGGCCATCAAAGGACCTCTGATTGAAAAGAACTGTGTCTCCCTAGTTAGTAGTAGGTGCTCGACAGTGCTCGCTGCCAGAGGCAGAGACTGCTAAAGGATTCATCGTCATGACCCGTGACACGGCCATGAAATCATGATACTGAATTGATGGCAACTCTATGACTAACAGGGAACCAGAGAATGCGCGGGGTTTTTTTTGTGGGTTTTTTTCTCTTTGTTTTCTTTTTTCGCTTTTCCTCTTCTTCTTTTCTTCTTCTTCTCTTCTTAGTTCTCTTCTTCTTCTTCTGTGTGTTTTGTTTTGTGTCAATACGTCTGGATAGTAGTTGCATACATCTACGCGCGCGCGCGCGCGCGCGCGCGCGCGCGCGTGTGTGTGTGTGTGTGTGAAAGTGTGCGCGCGCGTGTACGCATTTATGTGGTGTGTGTGTGTGTGTGTGTGGTGTGTGTGTGTGTGTGTGTGTGTGTGTGTGGTGTGAAAGTGCGCGCGTGCGCTTGTGTGCATTTGTGGAAGCGTTGCACATGTTTCTTACCCTAGCGAGGGTTGATCTTTCTGTTAACTATTCGAGATCCTCGAGAAGGTTTCATTTCCACAGAGAGGGTCTTCTTTTTTTTTTTTTTTTTTTTCAGTGACAACGAAGTATCGCGAAGTCAATTTATAGTCTGTTTTGTTTGGGAGGCGGCATTTCGAGAATCTTGGATTCTTTTAAAGAGGAGGAAAGAGCGAATTTGAAAACTTGGACATTGTTTCTCCTATGTCGCGACAAAATGATGCCAAGTTTTTATCCATTTTCACTTTAAGATCTCATACGCTGTGCAAGATTGTGACGAGTGTAAGGCTGAGTCTTCACAAGTTAGCATACACGAATGTGTGTGTGTGTGTGTGTGTGGTGTGTGTGTGTGTGTGTGTGTGTGTGTGTGTGTGTGTGAGAGAGAAGAGAGAGGGAGAGAGAGAGAGAGAGAGTTTGTGTGTGTGTGTGTGTGTGTGTGTGTGTGTGTGTGTGTGTCTGTGTCTGTGTGTGTGTGTAATGTGTGTGTCTGTGTGCGTGCGTGTGCACCTGCGGGCGTGTGTGTGTGAGTGTTGTGTTCTGGGGGGGAGGGGGGGGGATGGATGTACGCGTGTGTGTATGGATGTGTGCGCATGCGCGCGTGCGTGTCCTTGCGTATGTATGTATATATGTACGTATGTATGGGTGTGTATGTATGTATGTATGTATGTATGTGGTGTGTGTGTGTGGTGTGTGTGCGCGCGCGCGCGCTCGCGCGAGTGTGTGCGTAGTATGCGTTTTTGTTTCTGTGTGTGTGCCTGAATGCGCACGCACGCGGGGCGTGCACATGTGTGAGTGTTATTAATGCCATCAGAGTGACAAATAATGTTTGATACATATCAACATGGTAGCAGCATTAGAGTTGCATATTGCATACATGATATATTTTTTCGTTGTTATTCTTGTATCTAAACCTTCATAAAGATAGATAGTATCCAATGCTTTTATTAGTTACCTTTTAATTAATCATAATGATAGTATTCCAATGTTTTTATTAGTTACTTTTGAATTTATCATTTTCTACCCTAAATTCTCTGCCCTTTTTTGTCTGAAATGAGAAATATCCCAGTAAATCATTAAATGTTTATCCATTAAGTGAATGAAAATCACATTCTACGTTGTTGCATGCGGTGCTGACAGAAGTTGCCTTTTTTTTTTTTTTTTTTTTTTTTTTTATGTTTTTGTGCTCTTCATTTTTTTCTGAACTGGTCGAATTTTTCAGTTGTGGGATGAATTTCTATTCTGTTTGCTATTTGCAATCACAATAAAACACAAAAAAAAAAAAAAAGAAGAAAAAAAAAGAAGAAAAGAAAAAAAAAAAAAAAAAAAAAACATAAAAACAAAAAAAAAAAAAAAAAAAAGAAAAAAAAAAAAAAAAAAAAAACCGAAAAAAACACCGAAAAGGAAAAGAACAGTTATCTTAGAATACCCTTCTTTCTGACAATCCCGAAATTTCTGCCAAAACCCTTTATTTTAAGGCCCACTAACACTACATAACTTTCTTACTCTCAGGTCCATTTCCACCTACGATAATACGAAAAAAAAATGATTCTGATCGAACTCATTGTGCCATTCGAAAGCAGAAAGGAGCAAGCGCACCTCTACAAGACTGAGACGTATGACCTCATGAAAACAAATCTCAGGATTCCAGGCAAGAAGAGGACCAGAACCATGAAGGCAATGGC
>JADBJO010000515.1:447500-470000 GCA_016801955.1 Conus betulinus | reverse complement strand
TAGCGCCTTGCTCTCACCCAAACTCTGAAAGCTCGCACCGAGAAACCTATCGCTAAAGTATGGTGAACCGCTGGCTGGAAAAGGTTAAAATCAGGATTTGTTTTGTTTGGGTTTTGTTTGTTTGTTCTTTTTGTTTTGTTTGTTCTTTTTTAAATTGATGATGATCGTGAAAAACAATACCTCTGCGCCATAATTATTGCTTTCTTATGAAAACTACTTACAGTTTATCTTTCGAGTCTAATCTGGCCTATCGAAAGTGCAAACATGATAGACTGCAATGCATGACTATAGAATACCATACTCAAGGGTCAAATCCACAGAGTGTAATAAAACTACGTCCAGTTTGATAGAGTGCAACAGAGCACATTACAAACTGCGTTAAATCTGATAGAAGATCATACAATAAGCCTGATAGGGAATGATACTGTAGCGTACAGTATACCTGCATTCAGTTTAATCCGATAAAAATGCAAAAGTACAGACGGAGATACAACTGCTGTCAGATCAATACAATGTAATACAAAGGAGCACAATACGAGTCTGTTCAATCGAATAAAAAACTATGCTGTGGAATACATGGTAGTACATCGTATGACAAAAGAGTGCAACATAATCGAATATCAAAACAGTAGAAGGCGGCGATACAGTAGCGCACAACGAAATGGAACACAGAACAGTACAATAAATACCGTGCAGTACAACAAAATACAAAACAGCAGAGGACAAGCAATTATCATACAAAACAAGCAAATGCGATGTAGCAAGATGCAGTAATACCACAGATTTAAATTAAAAAAAAAAAAAAAAAAAAAGTGCAGTGCAATAGAATACATCACAAAAGAGAACAATAGAACGCAATACAGTTGAGTGCAATACAACGGAGTAGTACAATATAACAGAATGATGTAATAGAATAAAGTGCAATAGAGTACAGTGCAACAGCGTACAGTAAAACGAGAGAGTACAAACCAACAGAACACAGTGCAATGCAGTACTACAGAGTACAGTACGTGAATTGCAAAAAACTGAAACTTCGATATTGTAGACCGCAGTTTGAAGGGGGTTCATCAATGCCGTCATTACCAGTATGAATACCGTGCGCGGTATATACGTGAATGAAGGACTGTATTCTTTACCACCACTGTTTAATGTCTGCATCTATTGTTGTTAGAGTTTATTCAACAACACTTCCAGGCAAAATTAGAAAAATAACCAAGGTCTCAAGCTACATGTAGACAGTTTTAAAGGGAAGTTAGCAAGGATGAAAAAAAAAAAGCGCGAAGTGAGCGCAGTTGTCGTCCGTGATTTTGAACGGGCAGATGGATGCTACCTCGGTCGCGCGCTGTCTCAGGTCATGGTGCTGTTTAGCTCATATCACATCGAGCCCGCAAGCCAAGTTGAAATCGTAATTATTTGCGCGTTAAAATGTAAAATTTGAAATTCAAAACCACGTCATGTTCTGACACTGAATTATACCTCTAACTGATAATGAACAGTTCATATTAGAAAGCGCCATTGTAATAACTTTTTAGGGGCCTAGAACACACACACACACACACAACACACACACACACACACACACACACACACACACACACACACACACGCACGCACGCACGCACGCATGTCCATACGCCCGCACGCCCGCGCACACACACACACACACACACACACACACACACACAACACACACACACACACACACAAACACACCACACACACACACACACACACACACACACACACACACACAGATGATCCTGGAGTTGTCCGTGGTATAATTTTGCAGATAAACCGAATGTTATAGATAAACCACAACATATATTCATCTATCTATATATGTGTGTCTATCCATCTACCTGTTAGTCTGTCTAGGTATCCATATATATCTGTGTAACACGCACACATACACACACACGCGCGCGTGCGCGCGCGAGCACCCACACACACACACACACACACACACACACACACACACACACACACACACACAGAGAGAGAGAGAGAGAGAGAGAGAGAGAGAGAGAGAGAGAGAGAGAGAGAGAGAATCTGGAGTTGTCCCTGGTATAATTTTGCAGAAAAACCGAATGTTATAGATAAACCAAACATACATTCATCTATCTATATATGTGTGCCTATCCACCTACCTGTCAGTCTGTCTAAGTATCCATAACACACACACACACACACACACACACACACACACACACACACACACACACACGCAACGCACACACGCACGCACGCACGCACGCACGCACACACACACACAAAAGGCAGAAAAAAAAAAGAGGAGAGGTGGACCGGATAGGAGGGGGTGAGTGCAAGTTTGACGAGTTGTTCTGGGGAAGAACAGCCCAAATTTCAAATCGAGAAACCAATTGCTATTTCAAAGTTTACAATACAATTGATAATACAATCAGTTACAATACAATATAATTGGTCTACTGGCCTCAGAAGATCTTTTGATAGATTGAAGTGTCGATTATTTGTCCACATCTCGCAGATATTTGTTTAATGAAAGTTATTTGAAACAAAACAAAACAAAAACAACAACAACAACAACAACAACAACAAAAACTGATACTGAAACAGGTGGCAGAATAGGTCTACTGTAACGATTCTTGTAACTTTTTTTTTTTTTTTTTTTTTTAATGAAATTCACAGCTCTAGTGATTTCTGACAAAAGTCATGTTGTAACAACGTCTGAGTTGCACAGTGAGTGTTAATTGCCGCTCACTGCCGACTTAATCCAGTAGTCTTCTGTTCTGGTTTTGATGTTCGCTGAATAATATGTAATCGTGTGTGTGTATGTGTGTGTGCGTGCGTGCGTGCGTGCGTGCGTGTGTGCATGCGTGCGTGCGTGTGTGCATGCGTGCGTGCGTATGTGTGCATGCGTGCGTGCGTGCATGTGTGTGTGCGTGCATGTGTGTGCGTGCGTGCGTGTGTGTGTGTGTGTGTGTGTGTGTGTGTGTGTGTGTGTGTGTGTGTGTGTGTGTGTGTGTGTGTTGCTGCTGTTGTTGTCCGTGGTGATGGTGGTGGTGGTGGTTTTTTGGGTTTTTTTTTTTTTTCCTTTCTTTTTTTTTTTTTTTTTCTATAGAATTGCTTTCTGGTTATATCCCTTGCCCCATCAGTAAACTAAACTCCCTTTACCATTAATTTTGTTCTGGCTATCTCCTGTCCACAGCCTCGCCGTGTCAAAATCTCTGGAACCAGCAAAACCACAGGTCACACGCCTTAATTAGGATGTTGCACTAAAGCAACTATTTAATCCATGTAAGCGTTGGAGGTGCGGCATAAACTTGAGCCAAAATCGATGTTAAACTGATAACAGATCAAGTGAACAACCTCCTACTCTAATTTCACTTGCTTTTTTTTTTTTTTTTTTTTTTTTTTTTTTTTTTTTTTTTTTTTTTTTTTTTTTAAAGATTTCTCCCTATGAAATCATTCATAATCTAGAAATACATGAATTACCCCTTACCTGACGTCACATGTCAGGCCTTCGCACTCACTCGTGACCCCATCTTTGCGCCGAGTGGTTTCCTCAAAATAGTGCCACACCCTTTCACTGCAGTCTGTCTGCTGGGAACCACCTGGCATGTACCTTTCATGGGCATACGAAAGAAAAGAAGGTAAACCAATTTTTCAGGTATAACAACAATTTACAAAAAGCAATCGAGCTGTGCCTTTCTGTAAATTCTTGACTTCTTAGGCACGGCCTTGACGCACTGAGAGAGAGAGAGAGAGAGAGAGAGAGAGAGAGAGAGAGAGAGAGAGTGTGTGTGTGTTTGTGTGTGTGTGTGTGTGTGTGTGTGTGTGTGTGTGTGTGTGTGAGTGAGTGCAGCCCAAGGAAAATCCCATACCAGGTCACCATACTGCCGTCGTACTGATCAAGTCACTAAAGTATCGCAGGACCGTATATCCACTGAGGCTGCTGGACAGAAGACCTCGCTGGTGGGGGCCTCTCATATGAGACAGGTATGGTACACATGAGGAGAGCGTAAATGAAGATCGAAGACTTCCTTGTGTTGATGACTGTGGGAGAGGACGTGACTTCGCTTTGAACCATCGTCGTCGGATTAAAAAAGAAGAAGAAGAAGAAGAAGAAGAAGAGAGAGAGAGAGAGAGAGAGAGAGAGAGAGAGAGAGAGAGAGAGAGAGAGAGAGAGAGAGAGAGAGAGAGAGAGTTTAGTGCTTCCGATGACTGTTGCAGACTATAATCATAAGCGAATCTTCACTTGCATCCAGACTCTCCCTATACCGGGCTGCGTTTCCTGTGAACAAAACGCCATGAAAACCACCGTACAGGCTTACATGTAGGTGGACAGGTTTGGAGGTGTACATATTCATCTATTCACTACACGTGTTGTCCTGGAAAACGGAGGATGAAAGTCAGGACAGGACTAAAAGGAGGACAGCACTTATTTGAGATTTGAGAGGGACAGAGAGGGACAGAGAGGGACAGGGAGGGACAGGGAGGGACAGGGAGGGGCGCATGGGGGAGGGTAGATGCTCGAGGGGGAAGAAAAAGACTGGCTATAATGGGAAGAGTATCTTTTCTGATTTTTAGTACAGCATTTTTTTTTTTACTCCGTGTGTGTGTGTGTGTGTGTGTGTGTGTGTGTGTGTGTGTGTGTGTGTGTGTGTGTGTGTGTGTGTGTGTGAGTGTGTGTGAGATATGAGATTACATTATTAAAGACTGTGTGGGTTCTCAGGTCATTATACCTTATAGCAACAGTTTCCAACTTATCGACGTCATTATGTACATATTTGTTTTGTTTCTGTTTTTTTCCCCAAGATTATTTATTTCAATAACCGAAACAAATGTGAATTACTACCAAAACAGTAAATATAAAATATTTCACCACTTTCCGACATGGAGCTCCATCGCCCTTTGGGGCTCGCACATTTAAAGGTACTCGTGCTTCTGGTGCTGACTGGAGGAAGATGTTCACAGCCGACAGCGGCTCTGAGACCAAGCAGTTGCTGTCGTTAGTATGGGGGGCGGGGGGGGGGGGGGGGGGGGGGGGGGGGGGGGGCATTGGAGGTGGTGTCTGCGCGTGGAAGATCAGAACGGCGCCTCTGAACCTCACTGCAGTGACTGACTCAGTGCGGTATCTGCTCTGGTGGGTTGCCTTATCGGATGATCTTATATTGCCAGAGCTGGGCTGCTACAGGATCAGTACTGATGTGATTGTCTGTGGCTTGTGTTGCCAGAATGAAAGGGCAGTGGAATGATGCAAATTGATAAGGGACAGAATGGGGTGTGAGGGGGGAGAGGGGGAGGGGAAGGGACCCAAACTCGCCTTCTACAAACAACGCACGCTGAACTGAACATCTGCCCAACATCTTTGTCACTGAGTATACTTACACAGCGCCTAACCTCACTCAGGGACCAAGACAATAACGCTTTACAGTCCCTGCTGTCTTTTACACAACGGGCCGCCTACCTAGGTAGAACGGGTTGAAGAGCCGCCTGCGGGCGCTACATGTTGTCATTTTACGGCGCCATTCAATCGTTTTAAAACCCCCCCCCCCCCCCCCCCCCCCCCCCCCCCCCCCCGATCCCCTCTCTCGCCCCCTACTCCCCTTTTCTGCACTACCCCCCCCCCCCCCCCTCCCCCTATATTCTTACGATTTTTAACTCTGGACGGCATGCTGTGTGTAACGTACGTGTCATCCACACCGCAAACCAAACTGGCCTTCTCTTCCGGCTAGGAAAGTTAGTGTTGGGATTTTACCTGTGTGCAAAATGGTCAGGCGATTTTCAAGGTTATGAAATGTTGAGGGATCGTAACTGGCTGTTTCATTCCTCCTCCTCCTCCTCCTCCTCTTCTTCTTCTTTAAACTCATTCAAGTGACTCACCACACACAAGAACCTCCAGGTTTCACTGAACAGTTTCCAGAACCTTTCCTCTCATTGGATATGCAGAAACTAGGTTAGTTTTGTGCATATACGAGACTTCATTTCACATCATCACAGCTGGTTTCGACTTTGCCATTCATCTGTCCATGTGTTCACATGATCATGCCGTTCTTTAACCTGTAAACAGTCTGGAAACGACACTGACATAGAGTTTTGTTTCATCAGCAAAGACAGGAATTTAAGCGCCTCAGGTCTGACATTTACGGTGATACACAGAGTGGGACCAGGAACAGTGCCTTCTTCTTCTTCTTCTCTTCTTCTTCTTCTTCTTCTTCTTCTTCTTCTTCTTCCTCCTCCTCCTCCTCCTCCTCCTCCTCTTCTCGAACACTCTCGATGGGAACGCCAGCTCCTCTAACGAATGCTGCGGATACGGATACGGATAGTTTATTCAATAATAGGCCATTGCCCCTATTGAAGGGGGTGCAACAAAAAATCGTTTCAAAAAAATATATAATACAATATAACTGATCAAAATTGATACACTAAGAAATACACACAGACGTATCTTAAACGCTTTATATAGATAGATGGACAGATTTTTAGTTGTTTCTTTCGTTATTTGATGCTAGAAGTAATCCAAGACGAAACAGATTCGGATATTTATAGTACTTTAGATGTAGATACCTTACTCTTAAATCCTTTAGAAACGGGACAACACAAAACAAAATGCACCTCATCTTCTGTGGCTTGTTTGCACAATGGACAAATTAAATCAACTGGTGTGTGTTGTTTGTAACGAAACTTATGGACAGCGATTTCCGAAACGCCAAGTCTAAATTTTGTCGTAATGATTTTCAGGTGCCTGTCTAAGTTCAGTTTCAAATGCGTCTTATCAGCAGCTATTGTGCAAAAAGTATTATAGAAAAACTAAATCTTTCACTGTTCTTAATGTGAAAGGTCCCATTCTTGCCATCTACAAAGAACCAATCTTTCCTTAAAAGCAGTAAGGAACTGATTTATTCCCTCAGCACCTTGGTTTAGCCATACATACCCAAAACCAAATGAATACAATTTACAACGAATATCGGATACCCAGTTGGATTTGTCACGAGAATCCAAATCGAACAACGTACAGTATGCTTTTCGTGGTAATCTTGTCTCATCCATTCTTGTCAGCTTTAGCCAGTACCGTATACACCTGACTGCAGAATTTATGTAAATGGGGTATCTATTTGTTTCTCCATATATCAAATCATTTGGTGTTTGCATTTGAACACCTAGGAACTTTTTAAGAGCAAACAGTGTACCTTTTCACAGTGTCGAGCTGCACTACTTAATCCCCACAATTCAGCCCCATATTGAACAATTGGTTGTACTTGTGTGTCAAATAATTTAAGGTATACAACAAGGGAACTGCAGTTTAATTTAAATAATTTTTGCAGTATACTTAACATCGCATGTTTCGCCCTGCTGGCAGATTTTTTGACACGACACAGTAAAACTCAATCTTGTTGAAAAATGAATACCTAAATACTTATAAACATTAACAACGGGTATAGGGATTCCATTGTAAGACCAATGTTCTCTCGCTGCTAGGTATCCACCTTTCCTAAAAAAACGACTATATTGCTTTTATTCATATTGAGCTTTAGGTGGAGTCGTGATGCTGCACTATATAGGCTGTTTAATTGTGTCTGTAACCCAACTATTGTTTCAGACAAGAGAGCCACATCATCTGCCAAAAGTAATATAAATAATTCAAAGTAATCACACGTAAATGTAGCACCATGTTTCCCATTTCTAATTACTTCCAACGCTAATTCATTTATAAATAAAGAGAACAACACTGGACTAGTAACATCACCTTGTTTTTACCCCCTCGGGCACAATTTATAAAGTCTGTCAGTTTTGAACCGGAACGAATTCTAGTTCTGACTGTAACATACATGCTGTGGATACATCGGAAAAGTTTTCCTTTAATTCCATTTTTCAAAAGAGAATAGGCCATAATAAGTTTCTTTCAATAGAGTCAAAAGCTTTTTTCAAAATCAATAAAAGCAACATAGAGTTTGCGGTTAAGACAAAACTGCTTCTGAACTAAAGCTAGTGATGTGTACATATGATCGGTAGTAGAGTAACCTCTTTTAAAACCCGCTTGTTGTTCCCCAGTAATGTTATGCAACTCAATCCATTCCTGAATCCTGTTGTTTACAATAGACCTATAGAGTTTACTGCTCGTATCTGATAGCGATATTCCTCTGTAATTATTAGGATCATCTTTATCACCTTTTTTGAATAAAGGTAGTACAATACTTTCCGTCCACTTATCTGGGAAGATTCCCTTATCAAACAAAGTATTAAAAAGTTTAACAAAGAAGTCAACAACGCGATTCCCAGCGTGCTTTAACATCTCCCCAATAATTCCGTCTGGACCAGCTGACTTACCATTCTTCAACTTCCTTATCGCTAATGACACTTCTTCTCTAGATATTGGGCGGTTCATAGAACCGTCATCGTCATTCTCGTCATTATTAACGTTAGCGCCACTAGTGTCACTATTGTCAACGTCGCAGTTAACAATTATACAAGAATCTTCTGTTTGTAATTTGAGAGGGGGGGGCGAGAAGAATAAAAAAGAGAGAGACGGGGGGGTGGAAAGGAGGGGGGGGGGGGGGGGGGGGTACAGCATGAAATATAATAATTTGAAATGGAAATGTACTAAAACGTACAATACTTAGCATGTATAAAGTCAGACAGTAAAATGAATATGACAAAGCATGTAAGGAATTCGGAACACACACGCACGCACGCACTGAGAGAGAGAGAGAGAGAGAGAGAGAGAGAGAGAGAGAGAGAGAGAGAGAGAGAGAGAGAGAGAGAGAGAGAGAGAGAGAGAGGGGGCACAGCATATAATCATTTTTCATAAGATTATATCCATATACACACATACATGTATCACACACACACACACACACACACACACACACACACACACACACACACACACACACACACACACACATATATATACATATATATATATATATATATATATATATACATATACATATATATACACACACATATAGTCATATACATACATATATATATATCATATACATGCACATACATACACACACATTGGTGATATATATATATATATATATATATATATATATATATATATATATATATATATATATACATGAAAAGAAAAAAAAAAAAAAAAAAAAAAAAAAAAAATAGAGAGAAAAAAAAAAAAATGGTTAAGTACATGAAAATGGGATGATTTATGATTTTGATTACTTGCTGGTATTACTTGATGGACTTTTTTTTTTTTTTTTTTTTTTTTTTTTTTTTTTTTTTTACCGCAGAAGATGGGTAAGGTAAGCGTTTTTTTGAAAGTTGTGGTACAATGGACTTGTTTGATGGATTCTGGAAGTGAGTTCCACAAAGAGGAGCCCGAGTATGTTAGACTTGATTTAAATAAGTCAATTCTGGGGAATGGGATATGGAGTTTGGGGGAGTTTCTCGACGAGACTTTTGAGAATCGGCTCATTAAAGTTGTTGGAGCATTCCCGGTCAGAATCTTGTGCATCATTAGTCCTTTGTTGTATTTGAGTCTTTGGCTGAATGGAAGAATGTGAAGATGTTTATAATCAGAGCTTTCGAGGCTAGTTTTTCAGAAGGATTAATTTAGCGCTCGTTTATGTAGGCTGAACAATGGTTTTAGTGTATTTGCACTTGCACTTGCAGAGTCCCAAATAGTCGATGCATAATCAACATAAGACTGAATATGGGCATGGAAAAAAAAGTTTTCGTGAATGAAAGTCAAGAAAGTGTTTGATTTTGGTGAGCTGGTAAACTTTCTGGGAAAGCCTTTTGCACAGTAAAGTTATGTGGGGATTCCAGCTGAGACTATTGTCAATTATTAGTCCTAATACTTTATGATCAGTAACTTGTTCCACAAGTATATTATTGATTGAGGTGTATAGGAGGGAAATCATCGGTGAGCTTTTGTCTTTTTTGCCTAGTTGTAATGTACATCAGTTTAGTTTTTTGCGGATGAAGTGACATGTGATTTAGTTCGGTCCATTTTACAAGATCGTTGGTACTCTCTTGCAAATGTTTTGAGAGACTGGAAGGATCAGTATGGCTGGTGTGAATTGTGGTGTCGTCTGCAAAGAGGTCGCATGTAGATCTCACATGTAGGGGTAGGTCATTAATGTAGATTGAGAAGAGTAGCGGGCCTAAAATGGAGCCTTGTGGAACGCCATACTTAAGAGTTGTTACAGTTACAGAAGAGACAGTCGTCCCTAATAAGACGCATTGTTGTCGTTTTGTGATGTATGATTTTAGAAGGATAAGGGCGGATTTTGAAAGACCGTATATTTCCAGTTTTCGAATAATGAGATTGTGGTCAATGACATCGAACGCTTTTCTGAAATCAACGAATAAGACACCACAATATCTGTTGTTATTAATACTATCAAGCCACACATCTACAAGATTGATTAATGCAGAATGGCAGGAATGTTTCTGTCTGTCTGAACCAGACTGTCCGGGATGAAGCAAATCGTACTTGTTGAAGTGATGAAGGATGTGTTTTTATTTAAATGCTTTTCTAGTGGTTTTGAAAGGATAGATATGATTGATATTGGTCTGTAGTTTGAAGGATCAGTATTATCACCAGATTTATGAATGGGTATAACTTTTGCTTTTTTGAACGCATTTGGAAAACAATTTTTATCTATGCACAAATTAAAGATATACGTTAACGTGTCAGTTATAACTGGAGCCGAGAGTTTCAGAATTTTGCCATCTATGCCATCTAGTCCACGTGTTCCTGACTGTTTGAGATGAAGTAGGTACTGATACACCTCGTGCACAGTTATGGGTGGAATGTGTAGTTCAGACGTGATTTTTTTGTCATGACAAAATTGATGGAGTTCTTTAAGTTCGTTAGAGCTTGAGTGATCAGTAGTAACAACTGTATCTGGAATGGTAGAGAAGTGAGTGTTAAGTTGTTCAGCAGAAATACCTTTGATAACAGTTGATTTTGAAGAAGAACTGTTATTGTTAAGCTGGTTTATGCTTGCCAAACCAGTTTTGGATTTTGTTTGGAAGTTAGTAACTCGCGATAGTATTTTGTTTTTTCCCTGCGCTTCTGAGAGTTTATTGCATTTCTTAGTGACCTTGATTCTTCTTCATAGCCATGTTCTTTCAAAAGGTCTCTAAGGTAGCATGCCTCCTGTAATTCTTTCGTGTACCACGGTGGTTTGGGAATATGCTTTACTCTGATTGTTTTTAATGGAGCATGTCTATTATAGACTTCTGTAAAAATTTCGATCCAAAAGTCAATCGCTGAATCTGGATCAGTAATATTGTATACTGTATAAAGTTCTGAGTTCATTAAATCAAACAAAAAATTTTGTTCATTAAATTTTGAGAAGCAACGATAGGTTATGGTTTTGTGGCCTGGTTTTGGGATTTTCACTAGAGAGAGAAAGAGAGAGAGAGAGAGAGAGAAGAGAGAGAGAGAGAGAGAGAGAGAGAGAGAGAGAGAGAGAGAGAGAGAGAGAGAGAGAGAGAGAGAGAGAGAGAGAGAGAGAGAGGGGGAGAGACGTCCTGTCAGACAGGTGGTCACCATGCAGGCCTGTCAAATCACTGACCATAATTTTCGAAGGGCCTTATATAATCCATCATCTTTTGTTTTTTTATTGTTGCCCCCCCCCCCCCCCCCCCCCCCTTTGTTTTTCTGTCTTTTGTTTTCACACATGCAGGCCTGTCAAATCACTGACCATATTTTCGAAGGGCCTTATATAATCCATCATCTTTTGGGTTTTTTTTTTTATTGGTGTTGCCCCCCCCCCCCCCCCCCCCCCCCCCCCCCCCCCCCCCCCCCCCACCCCCCCCCTTTTTTTTTTTCTGTCTTTTGTTTTTGTTTTTGAGAACGACATGTGCAGTGAACAACGTCAGCTGATTTACAAATACCTGGTTCCCTAATGCTACATATGAGCTCAGTCGGATGGTTTATTTGAGTCTGTTCAGCTAAACGTTGATGACTTTGTGAAAAATGAGTACTTTGAGGCCCTTTAAAAAAAAAAAAAAAAAAAGGATAAATACTCAAGCTTTCGGGTCTTAGACCCTTCAACCGGAAACACTAAACAGTAAACACAAGGTTGATGACTTCGGACTCGAAATAAACTTACATCGAACAAATAAACAGCCCAAACCAAAACCAGGATAAGGATAGGACTACACTTTATATAATGCGCTGAAGAACTAGGTCAAGTCGGGCCTTGCTGCTTATGGCCCAAGCCCCGACCACTGCATGGATACACATCAAGGCTGCAAGAAATTTAAAAAACAGAACAACGGACAAATTAGAACGCCGGGACAATACAAGAATTCAGAAAACAGGTTATGGCCTGAAAACTGATACGGCGAATTTTAACGAATCACCAACCTCATCTGAATAACTGGGTCACGGGCGAAGCTCCCTCCCCCCCCCCCCCCCCCCCCCCCCCCCCCCCCCCCCCCCTCCCTTCCCTCCCTGGCGGTGGAACCAGTCAGTGAAGGCATTTTTGTCAGGCCATCAGTGACCAGTCAATGACGTATAGCTGTTATTTGTAATGTGCGTCCCTAATTTCGTTTTCTTACACCATACAACCGACGCTAAGGTAAACCGGGCAGCAGGTTATCTGGGTTGGACTTGTCCTCGTCGGAATATCATTCCTCAGTTTCATTAGGGCCTGAACAAGTTGGGTAACTCTCTCTCTCTCTCTCTCTCTCTCTCTCTCATGATGAAATGATTAGGCCTACATGTCCATAACACTAAACGAATTCTAATTTCATCACGGGAGAAAGAGTTATCCTACTTGTTCGCTACTTAATTGCTGCTTACTGTTCCTTCCCTACCTCATTTAGGATCTCCTTTTAAGACCTGTTCACGCTAAGCAAATTCCTAACTTTAAGCAAACTTAGAGTTCGCTAAGTCTGTACATGCAACCGACCCCTGTTTAGTTACTATTGGCTTGACTCTGCGTTCTGTCTCCGGGCCATACTCAGCCGTTTGGTAGTACAGCTTTGCAGTCTTCTTTCGTGGATCTGGGAGTACCGTTTATTTATTATTTTTTTTTCAAAAAATAAATCTGGGATACATACCATAAAGGTTTATTTTGTTGTTCACATTAAAGCTAAGTTGGTTTCTATATTATAACTAATCTTCTAATATCTGAACATGCGATATATTACTGAAGCCGATATCATAGGAGCACAGATGATTGCAACGCGTTGTTCCTGCTCTGATTTGTAACAATTTATTAAAAAGTACACAAGAATGTCAGATCTCAAAGTCAGTTTATGTTAGAATAACACACCGTACCTACACAGTTGGCCATTAGGTATTTATTTATTTTTTTTGTTTTAGCTCAGCCTCCAACAGCGTTTTTGTAGCCCCCCTTGAGTTGTGGTCCTCCCAACCGCGTTTCGCAGTCACGTGACACTGGTAACTCGAAAGGAAATGGGAAGGATAAAATACAAAGTGAAGGCAAACATGCAAGTCGATTTATATCACATTTTTATCATTCTGGGCGTCAGTGATAATATGACGTTTAGTGTTAATTTTATAACGGATTGTTCACTGAAACTGTAACTCGGTTTTATAAAAGGAATATGCTTTGCAAAATATTTGGAATTAAGACAACCAATAGAAAACCATGAGAAATTGTATCCATTCGAGCCCATCGTGCCTGAAGTCTCTTCCCCCTTCATCCCGACATGTTGTGTACTTAGTACTGGCTCTAATCGAGCCACACTTTCGGGGGTTTGTTGCACTTCTTTTCTCTTTATGCATTCAGAAAAGGTAACGGGGGACTACAATTCGTTTGACTGGACGGAAAGTACTACGCGACAGTCAGAGGACACGAAGAAAACAGTTGTGTTTCGAGAGGTCAAGGCCTCAGTCCTTTAGTGAAGACTGAAGGAGAGACGAAGTCACGAACATATTCGATTCCTAACGTCGAATATGTTCGCCACTTCAGAAACGTCATTACTTTAAAGGTACAGTGACTCGACAATAATGCAGTGTGCCTGTGTTTTGTGTGTTGTAATGATGAGTTCTCATCTGTACTTCGAAATAACGCTTTCTAACAAACACGCTAAACTCAAACTACCTTCACTGAGAAACGTGCCGACCTCAGTGGGAGCCTGGCGACGCGTTGCCACTTGCTGTTAGCGGTTCTGCGTGTATCTCCTTTTTGTTCTTTCTTTTTTTAAGTCAGTCAAGTTGGATATATATAAAACTAGTAAGATATAGTTTGCAATCAAAGAACTGATTATTCTCTCTCTGTGTGTGTGTGTGTGTGTGTGTGTGTGTGTGAATTGCATAGCGGAAAAAGTGTTCAGTGCAACCACGTTGTTTTTGTAGCAGTGCAAACTATGGATACTCAGGATAGTGAATTTTTCACTAGACCCCTATGATGGTTAATAAGATTTTTGCTGTGGTACAGGTAGACTTAACGAATACTTGTGTCAAGCAGATTATATATACTGTTTAGTGTTGTGATATGTTCGTTAGTTTTTGTTTTTGATGTATGATTGTGGTACAAAGGATTTGTTTTGGTTGAAACTTGTAAAGTTGTATGCTTCATTTTGGTTTAACTTTCGCTAGTATGAGCCTGCTCAGCTGTAAGGTCAGCTGACATTTTGTGTGCTATACAGTAGGAACATGCAAGAGACATCAGGTGACTTTTTTGGTGGACAATTCTTTCTTCTTTTTTAGCAGTATTGTTTGGAGAAGTGGTTCTGTGGTTGTGAATCAGTGAACTCGCGCATGACTTGCACTGTTGCAGGTTGTGAGGGTAACTGAAAGAGAATTAACACATTATAGTCAGTACTACTAATTGTGGTTTACTGTGCGGATGCACAGACACACACGCGCATGCGCGCGCACACACACACGCACGCACACGCACACAGAATGAGTCTAGTATACATAATGCAAGGACATGCAGATAGTGCACAGCAGACGCATTCATTAATATATCACCACCATCACAATTGCTTTCCTTTTGGCTTCACATTATCATAAATATTATGTAATACAAATGAGAAGATTTATAATTTGATTGCCCGTTATGTAACAATTTAATAAGCCAATTTATGATTTGCTGTTTAAGAACTTGAATTATTCATAAGCCAAGGTATATATATGCCATGAATTAAGGAAGGACCTTTGACAAGGTAACATGGTGTAATTTCAACCATCATTTGGTTGTGTGTGCATGTGTTTCTGCAAAAATTTTCTGCAAAAATGTTTAGATATTAACATGTTTGGAATGTTATGTCCATGTATGCATTTGAGAAACGTGTATATATATTCTGATAATTTACAGAGGTAGTAATATTAAGGTATTAAAAAAAAAAAAGTGTGTGCTGTGGTCCATTGAATGTGTGGGCAGGATGCAAAATCCGTGTTAGCATGGATGATTTAGGAATAGAATTATTTGATAAATACCAGACATTGATGTTCTTGCATCAGAACTTGTGTCTCAGTTCAGCTTATGTTATACTTATGTGAGAGCAGTTGGAACATTCTAATCTAACGGAGTCTGGATGAATATGGTAAGTTTATCAGAAACAAGCGTTGAAGCAATGCCTTGTTTCAGCCCAAAAGAACTTAATCATCCAAAAGAATTCATTAAATCAATGGTACTTTGTTTCAGGACTTGACACCCAGTCCTCCAATGCAAGAAGTCCCTCCTAATTACGGCCAAGCCAGCGCTTTCAGCAATTTTAAGAAGATTAAGTTGGAGGCAGGAGCTTTGAAACAGAATGTAGTTCAGGGCCGAGCAGCCTCTCCCTTTCATCTTCATAATCACTTTGGCATTACTTCTCATCAGCAGTCTCTGCATTCCCACAATGGGAATGAACTCTCAGAATTTGAGGGGCTACGCCATCAGACATTCAACGGTCACCACAACACAGCAGCAACTGCTTCATCCACCCAGAAAATACTGGTCTCCTCAAGCAGCCACCATCGCGTTGGTGGCATCAAGCGCGAAAAATTGACGAGTTAAATGTATCTGTACCCATGCAGTTGACTGACACCCACGCCATTTCCAGTGAGGATGAGTGTGCCAAGACCACGACTGCTACAGCAACAGTCAACCCTGCTGCCACCACCACTACCACCTCAAAGACCACGACGACCAGTTCGTCCAACAGCGAGGGGGGACTACCACCTAGTGCAGCATGAAGTGCTGTACTCCATGACCAATGCCTATGAGGTGCTGGAATTCCTGGGCAGGGGCACCTTTGGGCAGGTGTGCAAGTGCTGGAAGAAGGGCACCAATGAGATTGTGGCCATCAAGATCCTCAAGAATCATCCTTCCTATGCCCGGCAGGGTCAGATTGAGGTATCCATTCTGCAGCGTCTAAGCCAGGAGAGCGCTGATGACTACAATTTTGTCCGGGCCTTTGAGTGCTTTCAGCACAAGAACCACACTTGCCTGGTATTTGAGATGCTGGAGCAGAATCTGTACGACTTCCTCAAGCAGAACAAGTTCCAGCCCTTGCCCCTCAAGTACATCCGTCCAATCACGCAGCAGGTGTTGACAGCACTGCGGAAGCTGAAGCAGCTGGGATTGATCCATGCAGACCTCAAGCCGGAGAACATCATGCTGGTTGACCCCACCCGTTTTCCCATACCGTGTTAAGGTCATCGACTTCGGCTCAGCCAGTCATGTGTCCAAGGCAATGTGTTCTACATACCTTCAGTCACGCTACTACAGGTAAGGGATGCAGCCTCTTTTTCATTAGGAAAAAAAAAAAGAAAAACTTTAAAGTG
This sequence comes from Conus betulinus, assembly GCA_016801955.1. Taxonomy (NCBI): domain Eukaryota; kingdom Metazoa; phylum Mollusca; class Gastropoda; order Neogastropoda; family Conidae; genus Conus; species Conus betulinus. Next base: position 453,283 of record JADBJO010000515.1, on the reverse strand, counting down.
CATTCTGAGTGTTTAAACGAGAGAGTAGAGCCAAAGAGAGAGAGAGAGAGAGAGATTCTTGCATGAAAAAAAGATTTGGTTAATTTAATGTTTGCAGGAAATTTGTGCTTCAGATCAGGGTCATTGGAAAGAGAAATTGCTCTCTAACAGTAACAAATTTTGTTAATACATGGATTACAGATTGTATCTTGGTAAATCTGTGCTGGATTTTGGAGTGTTCCAAAAATTCTAGCCTTTATTTTATTTAATTTGGGCATCAGTCTGGCAGAGGAAGATGATAAAATTTTGTCACTCGGTACTTTACGGTGGTCATTAAACTGCAGTTATCATACCATCAAGAAGAAATCTCTGTGTTCTGCACTTTGCTATGATGTATTTTTCAGCTTCAGATTATGATGTGTGTAGTGGCATGTTTGGTCACAAAGACTCTGGAGAGAACTTTAACAAGGGCTAAAGCCCCTCAAGTGATTAATTTCACTCACTACGTGTTTGGCAGCATTATGATAGCCTTCAAGAACTCTCTTCTTGAATCATGTGAAGTATGAGGGTGCTGTAATTGTAAAACGTTAAAAAAAAAGATGGTGGTTCTTACTGGCAAATTGGATGGAAAATACTGCCGCAGATGAAAAGGACGTCTTCTTCCAAAGAAGTTTTGTGGGATCCTCATGGAGAAAGAACGTGAAAAGAACTAACGGAAGAGAGGTGGACATGGAGTTTGTGGTAAACTGTAAAGGAAGTCAAAGGAGTGTTTGGGAGTGAGAAAAATAATCTTCTTGTCAGAGTCATCCAGGAAAAAGAAAATGAATTAAAGCAAAAAAAAAACAATACAAAAAATCTACATGTATTTTATGAGACTTGTTGGACAACAAATACAGAAGGGCTATAGATAGCCATTTTGCAACAATTGTTTAAATGAAAGTGACAACCGACAGTGTTTTAAACTGGTGGATTATCTATAGTGATATTGATAAGATAAGACACTAGAGACTGTTTTGAACAGGTGGATTTTGTTCTTTTTCTTTTTTGTGATTCTGTGACTGATTCAGTAACTGTGAGACTGAGACTGTGAGAGTCAGTCAGACTGTGTGTGATTGGAAGTGGAATTAGGATTGTTGCGATGCTGTGATGACACTGTTGATTTTTCTTGCCGGTTGTGGCATGACTTGAATGAGTGTCACCGAATGGTACAGACACCCAGTAACAGCAACAGACTTTCTAACAGCTGAAAATTACGTCTTTGAAGAACTTAATACAGAGGGGGAAATGAGCGGGTCTCAAAGGAACTTGAGTGACGTTGTTAGTGTCGCATATAATGCACACGCAATATGCATGAGAGAGAGGAGAGAGAGAGAGAGAGAGAGAGAGAGAGAGAGAAAAAAAAAGAGAGAGAGAGAGAGAGAGAAGAGAGCTCGAGATGAGAGAGGGAGATGGCAGGACTGCATTGATGGTGTTCCAAGAATACTGTCCATTGCTACGGTATTACATCAGGGAGAGGAGGGGGTCTGTGAAAAGCCAACCTTTTGCCAGTACTAGCACAGTAGCAGTTTGGATGTTGTTGGCTTAAGTGGACTTCTTTAAAAAATGTTTATAAATCCGGTTTTGCCAGTATATTCAGTCATTTTTACAGTGTAATGATACTGGTTAAAGTTTAGTTTTTTTGCTTGCAAAGATGGGGATATAAAGTTGTACTGGATGAATTAGACTTGGGAAAAAAGTTTTGAAGACACTGTGTGTGTGATGTCTCTGTGGCTGAAAGTATCAGTAGGTGTGATATATGATGTTTTATACATTGTATTTTGGAAAATTATAGGCTGAGATTTTATTTCCCGTAATGCACCCGTGTACATGTACTTGTGCAGAAAAAATGCAAATTTATGCATCCAGTACAATTAGAGGAGCCTGTCAATGTCATGGGCTTCTAGTGTTTTGTTATTTTGGTTTCTGAATTGGAGTAATGATCATATAACTTATCAGAAAGATGTGTCTGTAATGGGAAGAGCAAGTAAATTTGATCAGGGCATCGCAATTTCAGTCTTGGTGGACTTGACACTCAAAAAAGTACATTTTACAGCAAGAGATGTTTCTTCACAGAAATCAGGGGATCACACTTGTCTCATAGAATTTACATAGGCTGGATTTTAGGGTATTAGAATATTTATGGGGTTGCACTTTATAACTACTTGGAAATTATTTTGAACACTTGCACAAACGCGCACACATGTACGCGCACACGCTCTCACTCACTCCTCACGCGCACACTCACACACACACACACACACACACACACACACATTCTAAAATTGTGTGGAGCCCTTGACAAAAGTCTGTATTTTGGCCATGATTGCACTGTGTGCAAAATGTTTGTCCATTCATGTAGTGCAGCCATTTGAATTGTCAAGCCTGTCATATTATTAGAGCTTTAGATCACTGAACCTTTGTTCCAACTTTTGCATTCTCTAGTTTATCACCTGCAAGCTGCAGAGATCTACACCCATTTAGATTAATAAGAAAAGCTGAAATTAATGTAAAGTGCTAAGCTTTAGGGCAACTTGACCCAGTCTTGTGTAATCTTGTGTTCAGTTGCCGAGTGGGTTTCTCAGATGGAAGATCTGAGTTCATCGCTTCAAAAAGCATGCAGCATGAGGAAACTTCATTGACACATCGACTAGTGTCATTGCAGACCAGACAAAAGTGCTGTGCGTGATATGCTGTTTGAAGTCATAGTCATGATAATTGATAGTGAATTGTACAAGGAAAATCGTTTGTCAGGGTGACTTTGGTAGGTTCAGGTAATGCTCTAGCCTGAACTGCAGTGGATCATGTAGGAGGAATTTTAGACATTAGAGATGTTCATGTACACATGGAAATTATTACTTTTTTACTTGTTCTATGAGTAAGAGACAAAGATAAATTTGCATTCATTGATAGTTGAGAGAGCAGAGCATAACTTTGCAGAAAACTGCTGAGTTTGCTATAATATTTGTAATGTTTTTTAATGCCATGATTTTCAAGAGTACCAATTTATTATTGAAAATTCCCTTATATATGAAAGAGAGGAGGAAGATTTAATGATCTCATTGTTCATGATAATATTGTTCTGCATGCTGAAGGTCTTGACTGCATGTGCACAGTATAAAGGATGTTAATAGTGCATGCAATTCGTTATTTTTGCTGTGACTATATGAAATTTGTTGGAAATGAAAATTATAGGATGGAGATATAGTGTTGCTGATCTAAGAAAGTGGATGCTGGTTGCAAAGTGAAAGTTCGCAACAAAGAATAATCAAGTTTTGCATAAGATTATAAGAAAAACAAACCAGACAAAAAGCAGCCCTTAGTAAGATTGAAAAGAGATGACCCTTGCTGGTTGGGAGTGAGCTTGAGGAGAGAGAGAGAGAGAGACAGTGTTGCAAAGAAGGAATCAGATTTGGAAAGAGCAGGGGAGAGGTAGGGGAGAGGGGGCATGTGCTCAGGGCCAAAAGAGCAGGGGAGAGGTAGGGGAAGAGGGGGCATGTGCTCAGGGCCAAGGTGGTGACGGGAAGCCCAACAAGTGTGCACATGAATTCTGAGCAGTGATGGCTAGGCGCCTGTGTGTCTGCAGCCCATAATTGGCAGCCCTTCAGCAGGATAACTTGTTGCCGCTCAGGATGTTCCAGGAGCCTCTCATTGCTTGAAGTTGAACAGTCCACATTACAAGTATCAGCAGAGGGAAGAAAGTAGTACAGTCATAATCTTCCAATAGTTTTGTACTGGTGCCGTGACTGAAGTGAACTCTTTTTAAGTTGCTGCTAGCTTTTTCTCGCTGTCTCTGTCATGTGTTGAGTTTGGACATTGTAAATGTATGGGACTGATTTTTCCTTGGCATAGTGTGTGTGCAGATGAGTTTCTTGGAATCTGAATGAAAATGTTATCATCGGCCTGTGAAACTTAGAGTAAAATGTTGATAAAGTAAACCTACCAAGACTGTATTCTTCTTGAGTATAGTACTAGTAAAAAATAAACATGACCATCTCAGACTTACTGTACAACTTGGTCGAACCAGCCAAATATGAATGATACAAGTATGAAGAATACCCCAGATTATCTTTAATGTTTGATAAATTTGATCTTATTCAGGTGTTTATCCTTACCATACAAATTTCAGTGTAGGCAACTAGGGCATGCACCTTCTTTGACACATATTCTGAAGACAACTGGCCTCTAGGAGCTGTTTATCTCTGTGAAGCTTGTAAGTATAACCAGGCCAAAAGCAGCAATTAAAACCAAATGTATGGGACTTCTGATGCTGTTTTCTTTCAATTATCCCGTAGTTTGAATGTTTTTTTCTCAAGGCAAAAGCAGCATGCACGCACACACATGTCACACAAATTTTGAACTCATCCATAACTGATTTTTTTCATGCCTCCCACTGCTTGAATGTGGCACCAAAAGTAGCTACGATTGAATTGTTTTTGTCTCTTGAGATCTTAATAGAATTGTTTTGAAGTCATCAAAACAAAGTAAAACAAGCAAAAAACTACTAATTATAATATTTATCAGACCCATTGTGTGGTTCCACAAATTGTGTGTTTGGACATAGTACAAGAGCTTCAGATTGATGGTGAGTCCATGCCATTACTGGCATTAGTGCCAAAGCTTTGTTGAAAGGATGTATGGTACTTGGTAGTACTTTGATCTGATGTGTGCAAGGGACACACATGGTTCAGCCATTGTCAGTGTTTAATCAATAATTTATCTTTGTTTTCCACATTACAGCAGTCATGTTTCAGCCAGTGCCAGTGTTCAGTTAGTAACTTATCTTTTATCACATAATACATGTACACGTGTGTGTGTGTTCATGTGTGTGTGTGTGTGTACAACTACAAGATAGATAGATCACGTTCATGTCTCATTCAGTCATGAAATTGCAAAATACGTACTACAGCTAGGAATTTGATGAATTATTTTATGGTATTACATAGCAAAGTACAGTAAGAATCAAATTACTCTAGAAAATGACTTCAGTGTTCAAAGCATATAGCCCCTTCCCGTCCCAGTTGCTGTCCTCCCTGTACGACCCCCCACCCGCACCCCCCAACTTTCTCCCCCCCCTAATGAAATGAAAATTAATGCGTAGTTGCTAGTCCACTGGCTTTGTGGACTAGCAATTGCTCATTTCTGTATGAATGATTGAATCTATCTGGAGTGTGAATGACTCGCAGTGAAAACTCTTGTTTCTAGAGAACAGAATGGAGTTACTAAGGAAACGTTCATTTTCAAACCATTGACTGATTGAGTGTAATGTGTGTGTGTGTGTGTGTGTGTTGTGATGTATGTATGCATGATCTACAAGCCTTGTTCTGTCTCTAAAAATGGCCTCGACATCTTGGCAAAGACCGCTGGAACTTAAAGTGGAAGTAAAACTTTGTTTCAAGCAGAGGAGGGTTAAACGGAAAACTATATTTATAAACAAACGATGACATTTTAATTCAAGTATTGCATAAAAATTATTTAGTCAGTGTTTATGTTATAGACCTGCTACTAGTGTCATTTTATGAACAACCTTTATGACTCAGGTTTTTCATATATGTATAACTTGTATGCTTTTATAAAACGTATACTGCTTTATCATCGGATCATCTGTGTGATCTGAGAGTGGTGAGTGATAAAGAGCAGGGTGTGGAGAGAGGGAAGGGAAGTAGCTTACTTTTAGCTTCATTTGAGGTGATGAGGGCTAGCATAATGTGGCAAGCTGAACAAAACTTTGCCATCCATAATGTGTTGATTACATACTGTATCATTGC
>JADBJO010000515.1:365000-442500 GCA_016801955.1 Conus betulinus | reverse complement strand
CACAGCAGTGCTCTGTAAGCCAGTCAGTATTTATGTAACACAGCAGTGCTCTGTAAGTCGTATACTCCTGGTGGTTTTTCATTCCACGCATGTAGGGGTGAGTTGGAGCTGGAGCCTGAGACACATTGCCTTAAGAAAATAAGAGGATGAGAATCGACCAAGTGTATCGTGAAGAATATTTTGCAAAGTACCCAGGCTGCATTATTAAATCAGCTGCTGAGTAAGCTTTTAGCCAGTACCACGCTGGATCAGCGGCTGTTCTGTGTGCTGTCTGAACATGAAAATTGTACATGCAGGTATCTGCTATCTAAAGCATCAAACAAAGAGCACTGGGCATTTCGAGTTGAGCAGAGCATCCACACCATCTTTTTGTTGTGTGTGTGTGTGTGTGTGTGTGTGTGTGTGTGTGTATGTGTGTGCTTGTGCTTGTGTTTGTGTGTGTTCCGTCTCAAAAAAAATCTTGAGACTGTGTCAGTGTGTGGTGTGTGTGTGTGTGTGTGTGTGTGTGTTCTCGAGACTTAAGCGCAATAAAGGCAGAGACATACAATTTGGCTTTATGTTCTCTTCAACTTTCAAAGATTCCCTTCAGATATTATCATATTGAGTATATCCCCAAGACAGTTTAGGGGTTGTCAGGTCTGTAGGGGAAGCCAGATAGTATTTCAGTTTCAGGAGAATAGAATTTTCCCACATGCAGTTTTGTTTTCTTTTTGTGTGTGTGTGTGTGCATTTTCAGTCTTTTAAAAAATGTTCGGTTTTTGCCAAATTGAATAAAGTGTGAGAACTATGGTAACAAGCTGCAGTTTGCATAATTAAGCATCAGTCAAGCTAGTTGTTGGCAGTTCTCTGTAGATTGGCTTGCGAATGAAGACTTGTGATTTGACACTTATTATGAGAAATGAGACTGCTTTAAAGGAGGGTACTTTCTGTTCTGAATTCATTTTACCTCCAAGAAGATTTAAATGTTTTTAATCGGGGTCTGTTGTTGGGTTGGCATAATGATTGTTTTCTTTGTGAGCATAAAGTAAGAAAAGGAAAGAAAACGTTGTGAGCATAAAGAAAGAGAAGAAAAAGTGTCAGTGATTTTATTCAGATTTGGTGGAAAGACGGAATGTGGGCCAGAGACGAAAGTCTTTAGATTTTGGTGTGGACTGGGTCAAAGGTGGATCCAGGGTCCACTGAACAGGATTATTGTGAATTTTCTGAACATGAATACTTTGAAGTTAGTGCTTTACAAATTCGTATCTGTATTACTTTCACTGAATTTTTCATGGAATTTAAAAAACAATTTTGACATTTTGCATTTTCTTGAAAAATATTTCAAAATGTAAAGTGTAGGTGGTCATTTTCGCACTGCGTTGGTTGGAACCTACTGTAAGTGTAAATGTAAGTATACTTCGCCAGTTGGACCATAAGTTTTTCACTCATCAGTTGAACTTGAATTGACCCCTTGATAGAAGTTTGTGCCCTCCATAGTCACCTTCTCTCTGTGTCTCTGTCTCTCTCTTTTATATTTGTGTCTCTTTTTCTCACACTTTTTCTCATTTTCTCTCTCTGTGCCGCTTTCTCTGATGCTTTTTTTCCCCCCCCCATCCCAGTTCGTCGTAAGAATTCTGCAGCACTTCAGTAAATATTGGGGAATTTTTTATATTAACGCTCATCAGCTTTCCAGGTATCCTAGTGCATGCAGAGCATTGCCTGTGGTTTCCAAGAATCCTCCAAACGCTGGTGTGCTGGTGTAGATCACAGGATCTGTAACATTTAACTTCTGTGTGAGTACCTGCGAAGGGAGTTCAGCCACTCATAGTGATGGGTCTTGTCACTGATCAGTGCTGCTGAGTAGAAGAACCGGGAGGTTGTAGAACACCCCACTTCACACTTTACTTTTTAATCCATAGCAGTTTTAAGGACGGCCTGAATCTCTGCCCTTGCTGGGTGTTTGTTTAAATTTATTGGCTTTAAGAAAGTGCCTTACCACTTGACACTGATTAAATTACGATAATGAATGAACCCATCACTTCTTCATAAAGCCCAGACATTAGTAGTTTCGTTGCACGAGTCCATTTACTGAGTCTACCTGCAACTAAAACCAGCTCTTGTAGCAGATCCATGCTTCTTAGCTATACAGTTTATTGATAAAAAACATGTCAAGATATTTCAGACTTTAGCTTTTTTTTTTTCTGTCAGCATTATCCAGTGTCTGTGTGTGATAAAATCCTTGTGTTATGAAAATGCTGGGGATGCTGTATACACTACAGCATGCAGCCATGCCTTTGGCGACTGTCGGCAAAGCTGCCCACTGATCTGATAAATTTTTGTGGGGTAGGGATGCCATTTCCAGCATCAGACTGACTTGTAATACAGACATCGGTTTTGTATAGACGCATGCATGTGCATGATGTATGCCTGCCTGTTTTCACACACCCAAGCCAGATGTAAGTGAAAACACAGGCGCATACACACATGTACATACACATGCACGCGCATGCGCGCGCACACACACACACACACACACACACACACACACACACACACACACACACGTGCATGCATACATGCGCGTGTGCACACACACACACACACACACACACACACACACACACACACACACACACCCACACTCTCTCTCTCTCTCTGTCCCTGTCTGTTGCATGTGTTGCATGTATTGCACACAGGGAGCATGACACATACAGCACTTGATACCTCAGCGCGCAGACACACACACACACACACGCACACACACACACACACACACACACACACACGATTATCTGCAGCTACGCGAAGCAGTGTTTTTGCATGTTAAATGCCACAGCTGATGGGTTGTCAGCATTGTTCTAATGTCACCGGAGTACAGAGGATACATCGTAAAGTTCCTGAGTGGTAGGAATGGGAAGTAGTATATAAATATATACATCATGTGACCTTGACATTCTTCTGTTTCTGTTTGACATTTAAAAGGTGATGGGTTTTTATTACGGTCCACCGCAAACTAGACTCCCCCCATCCTCACAACATCCACAAACACCCCCCTACCCCCCCTACCCCCCCCCCCCCCCCCCCCCCCAGCAGACTAGAATGGTAAGTCTGCCATTGAATGCCTATAGAAATGTGGGCTTATTGATAATGACACTCGTCCAGGGCTAGATTCCAGTGTGGTTCAAGCTGTAGTGTTAATGCAGGTTTCTTTTTCCTGCCAATTTCAGCCAGAAATACTGGTCTCAGTGCTAGTATATAATGGATGTGATCATAAATAGTAGAGTTACCATAGAATGCAGTATGCAGTTTGTGTGAGTAAAACTAAGAGCCCTGAGCAAAAAGATAATTGTCTTGAGCAGAGTCAGAAACCCTGTTGAAAGGTCCCCATCAGTGAACAAGAACATATGTGCAGGCAGGAAAAAAAAAAAAAGACTCTTCCTGAGGAGCGTGCTGTGGATTTCACGCTGAAGGATCTGTTATGACAAAGTAAGTTATATAGTGTAATGAGGCATATATGATTGATATGATACAGTTCAGTACAGCACAGCACAATGCCGCACAACACCATTGCAGTACATAGTACACACCTGTACATAGTACACACCTGTTTGCCCACAACAAAATTTTGCTGTATTTTGTTCATGTGGTGTACAAGCACGACCACTTAAAAAAAAAAATGTGTCAAAAAATCTCGAGGTGAAGTTCTTGAGCAGGATTTGAAAAAAAAAATGTGTCAAAAAATCTCGAGGGTGAAGTTCTTGAGCAGGAATTGTATAGTGATGTGGGAGTTAACCAAGTAGGTGTCTTGATGTGGTTTTGACCATAGAGTGATGGCTCTTACTAACCCCACTGCACCAAATCGTGTCTCACTGTGCTTGCTTCTTTAACAACTTGCTGATATGTAGTCGACCAAATAGCAGCCACTACAGGCCCTGAATTTTTTTTTTTTTTTTTTTTTTACATTTAAATTGGGCCAGCTACAGGCTCTGGAGAAAAAGAAAATGGTTTGAGAGGATGACTTGTGCCAAAGTATGTCGATAAATCAGGTTATTGGTTCGGAAAGAATCTATTGTTGCTATACTTACTACAATATCAAAATCAAATATCCATCTCGTTCTACCCTCTGCTGCGTGAGGGCATATAAAAATGCTTCCCCTCCTACCACCCCCACCCCCCACCCCCCCAACTTTTACAAAAGTTTGGAAATTAATACCTATTTTGCTGATAATCACACCAGAGTTGGCAGTTTTAGCGCTAACAGATTTGATAGGAGTACAGTGCAAACACGACACAGTACAACGCAGTATGATAGGGTACAAAACGGTAAAGTTGTTCCACATTCACTCGGATTATGGCAAAATTGTAGTTGTTAAATATGATTTTTAGATTTAACCCCCTGTCCTTACCCCATATCCCTGTCCAGACCTGTGGTGCCATGTAATGACTTGCAGTATTTTAGTTTCATGTTAAGTTTTGCTGATGGGGGGCACTCTTGAGTTTTGTGATACTTACCATCTTATTTGTTGAGCTGTTGTACTGTGGGCCTGATGCACTCTAGAAAGAGATCCAATCATCTGATCCTCACCATAGCGGTCAGTACCCTGACCTCTGTGGTTCACACGTTATTGTTATGGACCAGAGTGTGTGTGTGTGTGTGTGTGAGAGAGAGAGAGAGAGAGAGTGTGTGTGTATGTGTGTGTGAGAGAGAGAGAGAGAGTGTGTGTGTGTGTGTGTGTGTGTGTGTGTGTGTGTGTGTGTGTGTGTGTGTAAAAAGCATGTGGGTCCTGTGTCGATGCTGGAGGGGCCTTTCATTTGCAGTATACATTGTTTTCTGGCCCTGTATTGTAGAAATTTTGTGCTAGCGATTTCTTCTTTCCATTCCTGTCTCTTTGGAGCCCTGTCTACCTTTCTTCTTATTTAGTGTGTATATTTCTAAGTGATCGTTGTCCACTGTCTTTTATCCTTGTGGCTGGTCCACCTGTCTTTGTTCTAGAGAGCGTGTCTAAGTTTGAAAGTGAGGTGACAGGAGGCAGGAAGTGAAACAAATTTTAAAAGAAAAAATTACTGTGCCACCGGAAGGAAAAGTTCAGCGACACTGTAATTTTTCTGTTGGGTTTGTTCTAGAGAGTTCTAACATTTTTTTTTGAGGCGCATTGCAAAAAGTTATAAGAATATAACTCAGCTCTTTTTTTTTTTTTGTTTGCCAAATGAACACGAGCAGTGTTTGCCCATTCATGTAATGTGACTTTTATGTAGTGCCTTTATCATATTACATTATTACATTTACTTCTTGTAAGTTTTTTTTTTTTTTTTTTTACTTATATAAGTTTTGTAAATAGTATGTAGTTGTCTGTCTTTCTTTTCTTTTTTTTTTTTTTTTTTTTTGTTGGTTTCTTGTTCAGGACATTACTTCATGTAAATTTGTGTATTTATGAATTTATGTCTGTATACTGAAAACCTTTAAAGGGCCTATAGATCTGATAATCTGGGCTAAAAGATATGAAACTGAAATTAAAAGAAAAATAGTCCAGGCTTGTGCATGTGTGTATATAGTCTAGTATGCGCAAGTGTGTGTGTGTGTGTGTGTGTGTGTGTATGTGTGTGTGTGTGTGTGTGTGTGTGTGTGTGTTAGTGTGACCTCTTATGACTTGCAGTCTGCACATAATCTAAAAGTACTTGAAGACCACACTTAATGTGTGTGATTGATATGACTGACCTACATCATTGTCATTATGTTATCTGGAAGCAAGTCCCAGGCGACGTTTATGCTTGTGTGTGTGTGTGTGTGTGTGTGTGTGTGTGTGTGTGTGTGTGTGTGTGTGTGTGTGTGTGTGTGTGTGTGTGTGTGTGTGTGTGTGTGTGTGCATACTAGTTTCCCCTGTGTGTGTGTGTGTGTGTGCGCATACTAGTTTTCCTGTACCACTGTTAGTGCTCAGGGCTCTTTGAATCTTTCCATTCCAACAGTGTCCATAGAACTATAGAAGTCTTCTTTTATGTAAAGGTGTGAAGGAAGTGCTGTAAAGTGCAATAATGGACTTTTCAGTTCCACTTTGACTAGTTCGAGAATCTGGGATTTTTTCCATTGAAAAAAGCTATATGTGCACGTCCACGATACTTGGAAACAGGTGAAAAGTTGGCCGGTAACTGACTTTGATAATCACTCGCAGAAAAATGTGGATGCAGTTGATGGTTTGATGTGATGTGTTATGCTTAGAATTTGTCATGTGAAGTAAAAGAATTTTACAAACAGAATTGGTTTTGTGTATTTCATCATTTTTTTTTTTTTTTAAAGTTGAAGTATCGACTCAAAATGGCGCCCCCAAAATGGATCATTGTCACACTGGCATACTTAAGAGCAAAGTTCTTCAGTGATTAAAAAGTCTGGCACTTTAATTCAGCTAGAACATGAAGGTTAATAAATGAGATGTTTTATTGAATAAAATGAAAGGAATGAAAATATGTTTCCTTCGGAATTTTGAAGCGACCCAAAACAGTCCTGACGCAAGTTACTTTTGTTTCCGTATTCAGCCACCAGGGGTAAGGGGTTATCTACGAAGGATACATGCTTTTCAGGTGCAAAAAAAAAAACCCATCGTTTTAGTGGCAATACACTGATTTGTCTGAATGCCTCAAAAATACTTTAAAATAATAAATTCTATGCAGCAAATCAAAGAATTTTTTTGACCGTGAATAGCTTTGTTTCCATCTGTAAATGTAACTTACGAATGACGGCCAACTGAAAACATGTGAGTGAACTCGAACACTTGAAATGACGTTTTAGCCACGAGATATGCTGTCTGAAAATTCCATGTATGTGACCTTCACCCCCAACACGTGAAAAAACCAGTCGCATTTTATTTTGAGAGAAACTGGCTTTCATTTCCCATTCCTTTGAATGTAACGCAGCAATGCCATGCTCCGATTAACTGCACACAACAAAGTTCCATTTTTCACTCCGGTCTCCTTTGTCCTTAAAACGATAAATTTATCCATCATTATTGCACACATATCTTAAATGCATTAGTGAGATTATATTGACAATCTGCTTAAATAAGCATCCGATTGAATATAAGTGTCCATACTGTCCCAAAACGTTACCCAGTATCATAAATGTGCACATATTTTGAGACTTTGAGACAACATTATATTTATATGTAGTGACAAAATTAGTTCACTTTATGTGAATTTTTTCACTTTGATCTCTTTAGGGTATGCTAATGACAAAGTGTGGTGGTGTTTAAAATGTATATGGCATAGAAGACGTGTGTGTGTGCATGTGTGTGTGTGTGTGTGTGTGTGCGCGCGCGCGCGCGCACATACTCTTGTTTTTGTGTTTGTGCGTGCATGTGTATGTGATGGTATAACCTCTGTCATGGGCCTTAACATTAGTTTAAACAAAAAAAAAAGAAAATAGGCTACTCTTATATGAGTATGTTTGTGTATGTGTGTGTGTGTGTGTGTGCACATGTGCGTGTGTGTGCGTGCATGCGTGTGCGAGGATGTCCCACATGTGTTTGTGTTGAATATTGATGTTTGTATGCTTTTATGTATCCCTGTTTCATGCCTGCATACATATTTGTGGCTGGTAGTGGTACAGAAGTGAGAGTAACAGTATGACGGAGAGAACGAAAAAAGATTTTAAAGGGCAGCGAGTGTATAACTTGTTGGGCTTTTGAGACTTGGAGCACAGAACTTGTTTTGTTCTCCCGTCCTCCACACACAAGGCAAAACACTGTTATTTTTCTGGCCCACTTTGTGAGCACGCAGGAGGAGAAACTGGCACCCTGCAAGAACAGGAATCCGTTTAGTGATTCACTGATTGGTGTATTAGTAGACCGCACCAGGTTTCTTTTGAGCCTTGATCAGAACGACTGCCTCGTCCCAGCCCCTCTTTCCACTTGAAGCAGGAGGGAAACAGGATGGAGTTTGTGTGTGTGTGTGTGTGTGAACATGATTTATTGAGTGTTTTGAAGTGGCAGGGGACATTATTCTTAAGACTCTCATATGTATGTTGCACTTGCAGGCTGCCATAGTTGGGGAAAGGGGAAGGTGGGGTGGGGGTGGGGGGGGGATGGGGGGGATTGAAGGGATGATGCAGAGCAGTGTTCTACAAGTAGTGTGCTGTTCAGGGACAAAGTGGGGTGGAGTTTGAAGAAAGAGGGTATATGGAAGGGCTCCCTTAGTTTTCACTTTGGTTTTGTTCTATTATATTTTGTACGCGCATGTATGGACTGGTTTCTTGAATGCAAACACATGATGTATGCACATTCATGTGTGTGCGCGCGCACGCGCGCGCACACCCACCCCCCCACACACACGCATGTGTGCAGGCACACACTTTCACACACATGCATACATGCACACATGTATACACATCCCCACTCACAGGCTTGTCCATCAGGTTAACTGAAACAAGGATATTCTTATATCCTCAAGTCACTTCACGCAGGTCTATCCATTCAAAATCTTGGGAGTGGAAGATAACATTGGGGTGGGAGATGTACTAGTACTGGTCTTTTTCTTCAGGGGAAAGAAGAAGGAACAACAGCCAAAAACGGTGGAGATGTGATCAGCAGTCACAAAAGAACACCCGCTGTCATCAAAGAGCTAGCTAAAAGGCTTTCACCAGGTGGCAGAGTGAAGGAATCCTCACCAGCACTGAAAACAGGGTTCATGCTTTCAAGAATCCTTGAAAATCCCTATTTCAAGACCTTGGAATGTCCTTAGTTCAAGTCCTTCATATTCAAAACCCCATGTCAAGGCCTAGAAAGCCCTTGAGATTTGAAGGAAAAAAAAACCCAACTCTTTCAAGGCCAAGGAAGATCTTGAGACTTGGGGAAAATCCTATGTGAAGCTCTGGAAAGAACAACCCCAAACGAACTCGGTGAGCAATGAAAACCACTGTCCAAGGCCCAGAAAGTCACAGAGCTGTGGAAGCCCATTTCAAGACCTGTCAAATTTGACACTCTCATTTCTAGGCCAAGAGAGTGCATCGGAGATGAATCCTCCATTTTAAAAACATGGAAGTCCTGAGATGTGAAAACCCGCTTAAAGGCCTAGTAACTAGAAAAAAAAAGACTTTAAGATTTGAAATGCCTATTTTTTAAGGACTTAAACGTCCTTTGATTTGTCTATATGAAACCACCATTTGAAGAACCATTTCAGATTCAAGGCCTTGAGAATGAAGTGCTTGAGAATTAGTATTTTAATCAAGGATGTAGTTTGAAAATTCTTAAGATTTCATCTTTTTGTTCGTTATCAGAAGTAGGGAGTAAGAGGAAGTGGTTCTGTATAACTGGTTGGCAAATCCAATTCTGAATGATTTTTACTAGTCGTTTGTTTTTTTTATCAACAATAATGAGCACCATACTATATAAGCTTGCTGGACACTCATTGGAATGTGTATTACATCATATGTGGCATTTCTCTGGGTTTACATGCCATTTTACAATCTTTGAAAATCAGAATGTGCGTCTTATCGAGTGGTGGTTGAGATTTTGGTCAGTAGAACCAGATGAGTCCTGGATAAGAGACTGCTTTTAGCTGGAAGGAGAGCCGAAAACAGGGGCAGCTTCATTTCTTTTTATCCCATGACATGGCTTATCTCAAAATGACACATTTACAGCTTTAATAATGTAATCTGTTGATAGTTGCGAGACAGGTTGTGAGTTTTATTGGAAAAAAGGGTCAAAACTCCACGAAGGGTTTCTACTCGCGATCATCAGCTCTGAAGGCAAATGACATAACAGTTTGCAAGGAGACACCCCCCACCCCCACCCCCAAAAATGTAACTTGTATGTTGTAACTCCTGTTTTTTGGTGGTTGTTGAAAAGGTATCATTTTGGGTGTTCAAAGCAGTTCACATATAGATCTTTTGTACATGATGAAAAACCATCACCAATACATCTGTGTTAAACAAAAAAAATGGTGGTGTTAGCTGGGAAAACCATTACCAAACATTTTGCAAAATTGCAAACAGTATGTTGTACATGTACTTGGCACTGCTGTATGAAAATGGCCTAGTCTGCCATGATTATAGTGTGTTAATTGTTCTGAAAACAATATCGATGTTTGGTGTGTTTGTTTATAGATGATTTACTTTGTGAATTGTTGTGAAAACAGTATTCATGTTTGGTGTGTTTGCTTATGATTTACTTAACCAGTGGATTTGCTGATCCATATTTTCCCCTTTCAAACAAGCTGGCGGCCTTCAATTCCTTGTACACATTTTCTGACTTGCACTGATAAACCACTTGTTTGTGTATGTTCTCACACACACACTGAGTCACTCTCAGTCTCACAAACACACACACACACACACACACACACACACACACACACACACACACACACACACACATATGCATGCACACACACAGATGCACGTGTGTGTGCTTACAACCACTCTCTATCCCTCTCTCTCCCCCCCCCCCCCCCCCCCCCACCCCCCCACACACACACACACATACACAGAAACACACAAAAGTAACCTCTCTCTCTCTCTCTCGCTCGCTCGCTCGCTCGCTCGCATGCGCACGCACATGCAGGCGCGCGCACACGCACACACACACACACACTCATCTCAAACGCACACACACACACACACTACACACGCACGCATGCGTGTGGCGCGTGCACACACACACATACACACACACACACACACACACACACACACACACACACACAGACTCGACACATGCACGCACACATACATGCATGCATGCAGAACGTACGCACGTGCATGCACACGCGCGCACACATTCTTTCTCTCTCATTCTCCATCTCCCTCTCCACACGCTCTCTCTCTCTCTCTCTCTCCCCCCCCCCCCCCCCCCTGCCCCCCAATCTCTCTCTGTCTCACTCTCTCACTCTGCTGGCTCAAGAGTTCCCTATTGCTGATGATCTGACAAGGGATGTGTGGAACCCCAGGGAGACAGTATATGGTTGCTATGAACAAGCCTAATGACCAGGGGGCCTAAGCATCTGTTCTGCTGCTGTAAAAAGACTGCCGTGTGGTACAGCTCTGCCAGCTATTGTTTGGGCTCCAGGGGTGAGAGCAACGACCTTTGCATGTTAGGGATACTTGGGCATGGATGTGGACAAACTTAGTGGTGGTTGCTCTCCTCTTGACAAACATGGACCTTAGGTGTTCGTGTGAATGCGGGTTTAGTAGTGGCTGTAGAGACAAAATGAGCGACAAGTGACCCCCCCCCCCCCCCACCCCCCCCCCCCCCCCCCACCCCACCCTCCCATGGTGTGTGTGTGTGTGTGTGCGCATGTTTGTGCGTCGCTGTGTGTGTGCCTGTGTGTGTGTGAGCCTGTGTCTGTGTCTGTGTGTGTATGCGCACATATGAGAGAGAGAGAGAGAGAGAGTGTGTGCACACACGTGTGTGTGTGTGTGTGTGTGTGTGTGTGAGAGAGAGAGAGAGAGAGAGAGAGAGAGAAGTGCATGCATGCATGCACGCACATACCCACATGCGCGTGCGCAAGCACGCGCACACACACACACACACACACACACACACACACACACACACACACACACACACACACACACACACACAATTATCAGATGGTTGTTAAATTCTTGTACATGGTGTGTGTAATGTATAAAGTAGGGGGGGAAAAGCCTGAACAAAACAACAGTTTCAACAATTACAACAACAACAAAGTGCAGTCATCCTTTGTTATATTCCCTTTCTTCCATCTGTCCTTGCTTCTCCTTCCCTCTTCACTGTCTCTCTGTCTGTCTGTCTGTCTCACTCTGTCTGTCTGTCTCACTCTCTGTCTGTCTGTTTCTCTCACAGAGGGACTCTCCCAGTTGAGCTGGCTGCTTTTTTTACTGATGAGCCAGGAGGGCTCTCTCCCTCTCCCTCTCTCTCTCTCTCTCTCTCTCTCTCTCTCTCTCTCCCCCCCTTCCCTTTATTCTCTTTTCTATTTTTACAAAGGGACTAGCAGTCTGGGGTTGGGGTTTGTTGGCTCCTTCCTTTGCTGATGAGCCACAGGGATATATATAGAAGCTTCAGGGAGAGTGTGTGTTGGTGAGCTGTGGGCTTAATGACTTGGGTGCCCCTCACCTTCTGCTGACTGCTAGTTTAAAAATAGAATGGTTTATGCTAAGTAGACTGCAGCTATAGGATAGGCTCTGTAAGGGGGGAGTGTAAGTAAAGACCTCTGTATGGTAAGAGACACACAGGCATGAAAATGGACAGTGTAAATTATACTTGCTGATGCCTTGTCTGTAACTAAGGTGGTCTCTTTGTTCCTGTGGAGTTGTAGTTGCTGGAGGAGACACTGAGTGACCAGTAGGGTTTTTCTTCGCGTTTCTGTGAAACTCTGGGATGCTTGTTCATTGTATCACATCGGTTATGATTTATTTAGGGAAGAAAAAAAAAACAAAGAGTCATGTTTCTGTTTTGACCCTTTAGCATTCGGGTTACTGTCTTGCCTCACCTGTCCTCTCTCACTTCCACCCCACCCTCCTCTCACTTCCGGGTCTCCTGTCTGTCTTGCAGACTCTCTCTGTGTTTTGCTGGTGGTTTGCTCTGTTGATGATCCAGATGAGGTACATGTTGAAGTCGCAGGGAGGGTGTGGGCTGTCAGGTGTGCCAGTGATCGTCTGCTGTGCAGCTGCAGAGTTCTTGCAAAGATAGTATGAGTGTGGTACTGTGGCAGTCACTGCCAGCTACTTCCTAGGCTGTAGTCTCAAGAGGTCAGAGCAGTGAATGACCAGTGCATGCTCAAGTTACTTGGGCTTAGGTGTGGATTGTGTAACGCATGCTTGATGCCATGTAACTTACAAAAGGTGTCAGTGTGTAGGTATGTGTGTGTGTGTGTGTGTGAGAGAGAGAGAGAGAGAGAGAGAGAGAGATTAAAAAATTAGTCTGTGTTTGTGATCTGTTTATTAATCAATTTAATGTGATGACGCTTGTATGTAAGCTGTTTCATTTTGGTAATCAGGTGATGGATCGTTTATCGTTGTGGTAGTGATGATGTAGGTCTTTGATGTATAGCATCATGTAAATTTTAAGAAAAAGTTTTTTTTGCTTTTATCAGTTGATTAAATTTATTTGTGATGGATGCGTGTGTGACCACATCATACATACTTCCTCCTTTGTGATGGTAAATTTAAGACAATAAGGTTTGATTTGATTTTTTCTTCGATTTCAGTTTTTTGTGTTTTATGTTCACCAGTATTTGGTGTAACTCACAGTATCGGTTCTCATGTCAGTCCTTCTTGGCACTCTGTACATTAAATCAGTTCTCAATCTTCTCCACCATACCTTCCTGTTTCTGTCTTACAGATAACGATGATAGACATACAACACGCACATACTCACACACATGCTCACTTACTTCTAGGATGTGTTTACACAGTTAGCAGTAGCAGTGACATTTACCTCGGTGTGAGATGGTGGGCATGTACTGGCAGAGTAATGGATGATGATGAATCATGGAATATGTGACGAGCAGTTTGCAGTGAAAGATGTATGGTTGATTGGGATGAACAGTCAAAATGTGCTACCTTCAGAGTTGAGCTGAGCATTGGGGGGGGGGGGGGGGGGGGGGCATATTACACTCTGAACTGAAGGGAAATGGCAAACCGGGTAAGATATTTGCATGAAAATTATTATATTAAGTAAGGAACTCTGCAGGCAGGCAGACTTTGAGTTTGTTCAGATCGTAGAACTTTTGTTCACCCATGGAAATATTTGAACAAATTGACGAAAGATGAGGTTGATGTTGGGATGGGATGGGAAGCGGGTGGAGGGGGTCATGGGAGAGAGAGGGAGGGGATGGGAGGGAGCTGGAGAGGGAAGCCAGATCCTGAAGCAACAAGGGGAAAATAGGTTAATTGATTAAAAAAGGCCTGGATGGTTTTACATCAGTGCTTTAAAAAAAAAAAAAAAAGAAAGCTGAAAAGAAAAAATTCTGTCATGCACAGAAAGTCAGAATATGAGCTGGTGTTGAGTTTGACAGCAGGAGGCCTTGGTCTTGCTAAATACACTGGTTTTATTTTAACTGAGTAAGATTGATGTCAGCAAAGAAACAGAATATCATTTTTGATGTTTCAGCCTCATTTTGTTTTAGAGAGATGTACAAGAAACAGTGCTCTTGTTTTACCAGTGTTAGAAAGAAACTTCATCATTTAGTCACCAAGGGCATAGGTTTTGTAGATTCTTAAATGAAACTAAGTAATACTGATTAATACTCATAGCCTCCAACCATCATGAATGGAATTTCTCTAATTAGAAATCAATTCCCCAAATCCATATATTTGGAGAAAATAATAATGTCTTGAAACTTTGTTTTAAAAAGTGGAGTTTTGGTGGTCATTTTGAATGGATATGACAGAGTATTATGAAAATAAGTCCAAATGATGTTGTGTGTATGTTGGCAGTTATATGTATGTGAAACACATTTTCTGTTTAAACTCCACATTTGTCACTCAGAACATAAATAATGGGGTAAGAAATGCTTTCAGTCAAAAGGTGGAACTGCCCCTTGTTTCCCTCACCCCACCCCTTCATCCCCTAGTTCCAGAATTTGACACAAGAAGGTTGGCAGCAGCGTGATACTGTAATTGGCACTACAGGAATTAGAATTTTGATCAAACATACCATGATTGAAACAGTAAAAATGAATGGGCTTATCCCTCCAGACACATGCATACACACACACACACACACACACACACACACACACACACACACAGAACAGAAACGTGCAGGCACACAGCAAGCACAAAAACACATGCACGCTTGGATGCATGCTGGCATGTATGTGTACACAGTTACTGCGCGCGCGTGCACACACACACACACACACACACACACACACACACACACACACACACACACACACACACATATTAAGACGTGACCAAGACAACCAGATGTCCTTGGAAGAGGTGATGTGAGAGGCAAGAGATTGCCTGACCGGTGCCAGAAGACTGCCGGGATGATGAAGATGTGGATGGTGTGATGGGAGGATGAATAATTGACAGTCTGGTCATTGGCTGGTCTGCAATGCTCGGACCCATGGTTTCCACCCAACAGAGTGATATTCTTGCATCCACCAATCAGAAGATGTTACTATTTATAGTGTGTGAAGAAGACAAAAAGAAACAAAGGAAAAATCATCCCCACAAAAAAAAAAAAAAAAGAAAAAGAAAGAACAATAATAACACTGGTAATGTAGTTAGGGAAAGAAAAGAGCAGTCTTTCTGCTTCACACCACCTTCATTTCCGCCTCCCCCTCCATCCTTAGCTTTCCCCATGCATCCTTTTGATGGTCTGTCCTAAGTGTTTCCCTTTTGTCGGTTTAGGATCTTCCTTCATCATCCCCTGGACAACCTGTCCCCTTTTGTCCTTTGGCAACCTTTTCACTTATCCATTGACGACCTTTTTTTTGTCAGTTCAGAATCTTCCTCGTTTATTCTTAGACAGCCCGCCTCTATTCCTTAAGAACCCACCCAGTCTTCCCCACACCCTTCATCTTTAGACAGCGTGTCCTCTTCAAAGTTCAAGCCTTGACAGTTATCCCCCCCCCCCCCCCCCCCCCACCCCCCCCCTTTTTTTTTTTCTCATTTGAGAAACTATTTCTTTTTCATCTTTGTTGACAACCTTGCTGTTTATTCTTTTACAACCACCTCTTTGTATTCTTTTACAGCCCCCGTTTGTGCAGCGGCTGGCAGCCATTTCCTTTCAGCCTTTCATAGCTCGCCATCATTCCATGAAACCTTTCCCCCTCATCCTTTGACAGCCTTTCCCCTTAGGCTTTCTCTTTTGACAACCCTTTTCCCATTGGCCCCGCACTTTAATGGTTTGACAACCCTTCCCCTTCATCATTTAATTAATAGCTTGTTCTCTTTATTGTTTGACAACCCCTCCCCTTTATCTTTTGACAACCTTTGTTCTTTATTCGTGGAGGATGTCTGCCTTTATCCTTTATAACCTTCCCCTTTTATTTTTTGGCAACCCTCCCGTTTATTCTTTGAGGCCCTGCCGTTGTGCCATTTTAAATTTTTGAACATTCGTTGATCAGTTTGCTCTTTGAAAGGGAATACCAGAAATGATTTATTTCATTCACAAGTGATCTGTTTGCCAGTGTGTAGCTTTGGGTGGGATAGTTCATTATAGTCAGTTGTAGAACTTGTCTCAGTATGGAGTAATTTGATTTGATGACAGCTGGGCAGTCAGAGAACATCTAATTAGAAATAGAAATTGAAGGGGGTAAGGGGGGGGGTTTTGAAGTAAGTGATAGGCTCTGCATAATGGTCGACAGGCCAGCAGATGTTCATTATAGGTTGAAGTGGTGTGATGCGATGTGATTTGTGGTGATGCGATGGATGCATGCCTCTGGCAGCCAGGCATGGCTGAAAGGTGTCAAGCTCTTGCTGCCGCTCTGGTTTCTCCTCTTTTCTGCCTTCATTGGTGATGTATTAATTATTGATGTGGCAGGCCGGGTCTGCAGGCACCCTGGTGACTGTGGAAACGTCCACAGTTCTCTTTGTGTTCAGGTTTCCATCTGCTGTTGCCATGCGCCACACAAAGGTGCTGCTTTGCTGGAGTGTCATTCTACACCAGTTAATAGCTACCTGGTTACTGCTGAATTATAGATCTGAAGACAGAAGAGTTCAGCATTTAACGTTCATTTGCTGTGTGCAGCACTTAGGTGTTTCTTCCTCACCAGTCTTGATCATCCTAGCTCTGTATCAAGAACATATTAGTGTGGAAGTTTGTTTGATTTTGGTTTAGGTTTGTTTGACTGGTTTAGATTGTTGTTTCTTTAAATCACAGAAATGTGCTGCAGAAGACCGCGAGATTTAAGTATTTTTGTCACAAGAAAAATATCCATTTTGTGGCGACATAGCTATTCAGTCTGTGAAATCTGCGTGGGGCTAATTGAATCGGAGCACTGGCTAAGGGGAAAAGATACAGGTCACGTCTGATGGTGATAGCTTGTTCCAGAGGGGGCTAGGTTTGTTGGGAAGTGCAAGTTGTTGTCTTTGGTGTTCTTTTATGTTACTTACACTTGGTCTCTCTTGGTCTCTTTTCGCCTGTCTGAACACTTCTGTTTTAAGACGCCATGACTGACCATCAGATCATGGCCTCGAGTTTCAATCCCCCCCTCTGGCCAGTGTTTCCAATTTGCCATGGAAGGAAGACACCATAGGCAGGACTGGGCATACAAATGTCGGTTCCATGACAGAAATGAACACAGCTGGAGTTGGAAGGGTTCATTAATTAACGCAGGGACTTCAGATTAGAAGTGGTGGGAAGTGATGATAATAATGGAGGGTGAGGGTGAACAAGAGCAGTCACTGTTGCAGTTGGCTGTGGGCAGTACCATGAGCGTGTTCTGCAGAGGGTGGTTGAGGACTGTAAAGTCTTCTGATGAATCTGAAAATAAATGCTTTTGTTGTTATAGATAGATATATTTTCTTTTTTTTGTGTGTCTGTAAAATGAAATACATAGATACACATTCATTAACTTTGCATGTATTTAAAGCATGCTTTTAAGCACCAAAGTCATTTTTTTTTTTTTTTTTTGCAGTGTGTGTACATGACCAGTTCTTGCTAATGTTTCTAAATCTGTGATGCATATTATTTGCAGAACAATGTGCCATTAACAACACAGCAACAATAGAAACTATAACTGTATCAGCATGTCTAACTAGCTTAGGTTATCTGTAAAGAAAAAAAAATTCTTGGTTCAGTAACTTTCAGGCAAAGATGAATCTTTCACGATTTAAAGGTGACTATTAAACATAAGGGAGAATGAGACCAAAAAGGTGGTTGATAGGTCAAGTAATGGGACTTTAAAGGAACTGTTAAACATAAGGGGGAATGAAGTGAGGCCAAAAAGGTGGTTGATAGGTTTTACAAATAACACAGCATAGTGAGACGTGAGAAGAGCAATTTTAACATTAGATCGGGAATAAAACCAAAAAAGGCGGTCAATATGTCTGTTAGTATTGGGAACACAACATAAAAAATGAGACTAAAGAAGGACAGATTCATGGGTCTGGATTTCAGTGTGTGAACACAACAGAAAGGAGCCAGACTGAAGAGGGACGATTGATTGGGCTGGATTTCTTGTCTGACAGTTCAGTTGGTCACATAGTGGTAACAGCAGGAAGAATGCAGGAGTTGGACACTGAATCAGCTCAGCTGGCCATATGCTCAGAGACTGGGGGGATCTATTGGCACAGTGTGTGAAAACAGCCAGGCCTCTTCTTGACAGTGGCCACAAGATGCAACATGTTACAATGCAAGCCTCTGTGTGTTGTCTGAATTTGGTAGCTTATGCACGCCTTCATTTTTTTCTTTTTTTTCCCCTCTACTCCCCCCTTCGAGACATAGTTGAAAGAGCAGAGAATGAGCTTGAGGTAAAGGTTTACATTATAATGTTAGACCTTCTGTCCATGCAAGTTTTCCAAAGCTTCCACCTGAACCTAGAACTAAAAAGACAGAAGAATTTTTCTCTCTGTGTGTGTGTGTGTGTGTGTGTGTGTGTGTGTGTGTGTTTTAGCTTGGTCGGAACAAACAGGAACTAGAATTATTTTCTGATTGATTGTAATGTCCCTTATGAATAAGGACCAGCTGCTGTAAGACTGGCGTAGAAATGTTGTGGAAATGGTTGTCACACATGCAAATAAAGCATGGCTGATAGCTTTTTTTTTTTTTTTTTTGATATAAGGTCATAACAATCACACACACGCACACGCCACAATAGACTAAAGGTCATATTAATCTCTGTCTGTCAGTCTCTCTTTCTGTCTCTCCCTGGCAGACGCATGCACGCACACATACATGTATACACACACGCACACATTATAAAGATCGTATTAATCTTCATTAGAAAGAAATGCTCTTGCAGCCCAGATGGAAAGCTTGTTCCTTGAAATTGTTGCTCTTTCTCACTACTGATGGATCAGACCAGCATGCAAGTTAGGATACAACTCGTTCATTTTTTTTTTTTTGTTGTTAAAAAAAGAAAAAATATATGTGTAGTGACTGACTACTGAAGAGGAGAAAAACAAAACCTTTCCAACTGAAGGCAAACCAACAAGTCTCGCTCTTTTGTCTTGAAGCAAACTGAGTACCATTATAACTGTAAACAGCAGCCTAAGGAGTAGCAGGCAGACAATTGTTCTGACAGGTTTTCTCTCCTGATGAGTGAGCCTCCTCTGCTTAATTGGAGAGGGGAGTGGAGGAGGGCAGTTGTAGAGGAGGGGGGTGTTGTTAGTGGGCACATCTGCCAGTTGGTGTTCAGCAGACTTGCTTCTCTGATGAATCTTCTGTGAAGGATGAAGAGGCGTCGAAGGAAGGGGGGGGAGGGGGTGCGTTGAATCTTGCCCATCTTGTGCTGAATTCGACAAAAGATAAGCGATTGCTTTCTTCATTTTCGTTGTCCTGAGGGTTGTTTACCTGAAAAAAGACCTAAGTGGTCGAAATGTGTCATGTTTTGTCTTGTGATCGGTTTGTCAACATTCGGTGGAGTCATTATAATTACTTTTGAAAACTTGATTATGGAGTCTGACAACAAGAGAGTTGTGCTAGCATCACTAGCAACAAATAGAGATGTGCTGTTGTTCTTTTTATCAAGTTTTTGATATTTGTCTGAAGTTACTTTATGTAAAACAGCAGTTTTCAATTACTAGCAGATGGAACAAAAAAACGCATCACTAGGACTCTCCTGCTTGATTCTCCTGTGATGGGTACCACGTTACTAACTCTTTCCCCTGCCGAATCATTCTTTTTGTTTTTTTTTTGATGCCTCTTTATACAAACATGAAAGCCCATTCTTACATAGAATCAGAAAGAATAAAACATGAAATTTGCTCTGAGTATGGCTTTTTTTTCTTTCTTTTTTTCTTTTTCTTTTTTTTTAAAGCCTTTAGCATAAAAATACTGTTGTGATGTAAAACAACTTGCAGTTTTGACTGCCTGACATGAAAATGTCTGTCTTGTTCTAAGCTCTTGATTAAAAAAAATATATATGAACTCCTGAACTAAAGAATAACATTTTCCCATTGGCATGTACCTAAGATCATGTATGAAACTTGATTGCATCCATTGATGGGTAGAAGTAAAAAGAGGAGAATGGTTTTTAAGACTGCTGTCACATGCACAGTGTATGGTCAACTGGAACAGGGACCTTGTTGTCTCACCTGTTCACAGCACAGTGCAAAAAAGCTCGCCTGTTTTTTTTTTTGTTTTTTGTACTCCCAGTTCTTACCGAACAGGGAGTACTTTAGAATGGGAACAAAGAAATGCTGTCTGTGTGTGTCTGTCCGTGGTCAAAATGTGTTCCACTCACTCCCGATAAAACTTCTGGGCTGATCTTTCTCAAAATTTGTAGGTAAGTTCATTATGGGTCACAGATGATGCCCAATGTTTTATTTTACCAGAACAGCCGTTACTAATGGTTTCAACAGCCAAAATGTTTTTTTTTCTTTATGGAATATCTCATTTGATCTTTTGGAGGGGATGATGTTCAGTAACGATGACGCGTTAGAAAATTACGTTTTAGTGACATCAAGTACATTATGACGCATATTTGATAGTGACGTTTTTCAGCCCGCCCTCTACGCATATTGAAGATAACTGGGAGTATGTGATATGCTTTGCATTTGCATCTTGTGTTTTCATGTGCATGGAAAAAAACTGGAGAAAAACGGTTTGAATCATATCTTTATGGCGGGGTTGGGGAAAAAAAGAGGAAACTCATAATTCTTTTGAAATTAAGGGGAAGGACGTAAAAAAGAAAAAAAAAAAAATTAGAGTACCACCCCATTAAGTTTTTATGATGTCTTCCCTCCCATCGCCCACCCCACCCGGCTCCCCTTGAAATTACAAATTATTCTGTTTTTAGAAACAAAAGCAATAGTCCTCCAAAGGGAAGAAAACATTATAGAAAATCACAATGCCACTCTTCTACTTTTCGGCACGTGGCCTTTTTCAAGAGAAAAAAAAAAAACAAAAACAATACAACTACGTGATGTCCATCTTTGGCAACTGGTCAGAGCAAAAAAAAAAAAAAAAGCCTGACCAGTTGCCAAAGATGGACATCACGTGGTTGTATTGTTTTTTTTTTTTTTTTCTCTTGAAAAAGGCCATGTGGCTAAAATTAGAAGAGTGGCATTGTGATTTTCTATTCTGTTTTTGGTTCTCTTTCAGCTTGCTGAGTAAAGACCTCCCATGATGAAGTTGATAGTGAGAAACAATTTTCTCTACAAAACCTCGACTTCCAAGGCAGGCTTCCTTTCATTGTAAGTGGGAACTTTGCATTGGAAAAAAAAAAAACTGCAACATATAGATATATGCTTTTTTGTCTCGATTTGAAGATATTACTGTTAAGTGCATGTATGTCTGTGTGTTACAGGGCCCCAGAAATATTGTTGGGTCTGCCATTCTCGGAGTCCATCGACATGTGGTCCCTTGGCTGTGTTATTGCTGAGCTCTTTTTGGGGTGGCCTCTTTATCCAGGTTCCTCCGAATATGACCAGGGTGTGTGTGTGCGCATCCGTGCGTGTGTGTGTGTGTGTGTGTGTGTCATATACTGTATTTGTGTGTGTGCATGTGTGCATGCGTGCGCGCGTGCGTGCCTGTGCGTGCACGCATGTGTGTTCTGCCTAGACCTGTTACATGTCTGACTTGAGTAAAACCCCAGTTCTTGTTTATTTCTTTCAGTGCTGGAGTAGCGTTAAATTGATTATCGCTTCAATGAGGCTCTGTGTCTAATGTCACATTGACATAAACTTCCCAAGGAATGTTATGTTACTGTAAGGTTTTATTGCCTTGTCATGGTAAGAAGAGTAGACTGAAGATGTACATGTTTTTTTTTTTTTGTTTTGTTTTGTTGTTTTTTTATAATTATAGGGATAGGGAGAGAATTGTTCCAGAATTGATCAGCTTACAAGCTTTCCAAGTGTGTAAACTTAGCTCCTACAAGAAGATGGTAGGGTTGTGGGAATCTGGCGATGAAAGGATTATTTTTACTGAAGTTATTCCTTTTTTGATTGATGGGGGGGGGGGTTACCTGTTCACACCCTTTCTTGTTTATTTCCATGTGTGGTTTCTGATTTCAAAAGATGATCTTTAGTTTTATTTGTTTGAATTTCTTTACTTGCATTAAAGTGATGTGCAACACTGTTACAGTCCTAACACTGCTCAGAGATTTAATTCATCAGATAGGATTTCAGAAAATCTTTATGTCAGCATTGCACAGAGCTTGGCATTGGTTTGTTATTCTTCAACTTGTGTTGTGTGGTGAATTTTTTTTTTTAATCATGTCTTGTTTTGTTTGATTAAGGTGTGTTGCTGGAGTGAAAATTCTGCTGAAACTTCATTCGGTTTGATTGAATTGTCAAAACGTGGTTTGCACAAAATACACCAGTATTCATGTGACAGAATGCTGACAACCATATGGCCGGACAGTACTATTGCATAGTGATTTGATTTTTGTGTGTGTGACCAGATGTAGGTTGTGGGAAAGGGGACTGAATGCCTTTGTAATAGGCTTAACTGTGACCCGGCTACCAGTTTTGGTTGACCCAGCTGCCTTTGTCGAGTTGGCCTTAACAGTGTTAGACACTACTGTCAGTGTCTTCACTGGTCATTACCTGGTACTGTCAAAGCTCTGCTAAGGTTTGGCTATTGGTTTGATTGCATTCCTGTCTTTTAATTGGTGCTTCCCACTCTTGTTTTCTGGCAGCTGCGTATCCCCAGAGAAAATTTTTGTCTTTTGTTATTGGTAAACATTTTACAGGTATGGAGATAACCAAGAACTGTCATTGCTGAATGTTGAAAGTTTGCTGTACAGGTGACAAAGGCATTTTCTGCTTTTGGATTTAGCAGCTGACTTCATATCGGCTGTTATGTGTTGACATGGTTTTGACTGGTCAACTTGCCATCTTGTTTTTCTAGCAAAGCTGATTCCTTCAGTCAAAATGTTTTGAAGGATTCTTCGTTATGTACTTTTCTTTCCCTTAAAAAAAAAAAAAAAAAAAAGAAAATCCTGTCCTCCCCCCCCCCCCCCCCCTTTTTCATTTTTTTTTTTTTTTTGACTTCATTTTATTTTATTTATTTTTTTTTTTTTTTTTTTTTTTTGGATGTTGAATAAGTGGGCATCATTTTTGAAGGGTGATGAAGTTCTTTTCAAAAAATGAAAAAAAGAAAATGCTTTGCCATCTTGCGCTGTGTGTGTGTGTGTGTGTGTGTGTGTGTGTGTGTGTGTGTGAATTTCGAGGAAAAACTTAGTTTTTTACTGATGATGCACATTGAGAAACACTTTCGCCAGAATTCAGATTGTCGTTTTGAATGATAGTTGCCTTGTCAAGTCCAGATTCAAACTCTCACATTGTGTCTGGTCAAAATAGATGGACTTCAGTGTTGATATGATGCCAAGGCATATTTACTGGCAAACAATATGTTGTGCATGGTAGTTGCTACCCCAGAGACAAATGTTGAAATGATTTGAATGTGTCATTGATTCACTGCATGTAGGATGTGCATCTCTACCCCTGTTTCCAATTTCACAGGTCAGATAAGGCCACTGATTTGGTTCAGTTTTTCTCTTTTAGATGGATCTGCTCTAACTTGGTCCTTGATTTGTTTTCAGTCCTTTTTTTTTTTTTCTTTTTTTTTTTTTTTTGAGATCCATATTAGATCTAGCACCTGGCTCAAGATCATAATTGATTATTATCTTTCTGTTAGATCCTATTTCAGACCAGCTCAGTCATTTCTTGATGGCATTCTTTTCCTTCAGACCTACTATTTTCCCAGATCAGGTTAGGTGATTGATCAGTTTACTTCTTTTTTTTTTTTTTTTTCTTCTGTCCACTATTAGGATAGTGACACGAGTCCATCATTGTTTCATATCTTATATGTACCCTATATCTCGCAGCCCCAGCCCCATTTGGTAATGGATTTTTGATAGCATTCCCATACAAGTTCTTACAGAGTTGCTTTAGATCCCGCTGAGATTTGCTTGTATTGGTGTGATTTTTTTTTTTTTTTTTTTTTTTTTTCCTGATCAAAATCAGGTGGGAAGTGGGTCATTATTGAATGCCATTCTCTTCTGTCAGTGTCAAATCCCCTTTATCTCAGATCCTGATCAGATGAGGTATCGATCAGATGAGGTATCGATCTGATTTCAGTTTTGCTTCTTTTGGATCTGTTGTCTCTCTCTCGGACTCGGATCAGACCGAATATTGATTGGTGTTGGTTTCCCTCTTTCAGATCCGCTATATCTCTCAGACCCAGGGCCTTCCCACAGAGAAGCTTCTGCACAATGCGACAAAGACGACACGCTTCTTTGTACGAGACAACACGGACAGCCTCTACCCCTTCTGGAGACTAAAGGTGAGATGGTGTGGCTCTTTCCCCTCCTCCCTCACCCACCTCCCTTTCCCTAGGTTTTTCCGTTTTGAAGAGATTTGAACAGGTTGGTAGGGTTGACGCATATTGCAGGAATGTCTGTGTTTTTTTTTTTTAGAGATTGATCTTATGCAGAAGGAGAGAAAGAGCTGGGTAGTTTACACTGTGCTACAAGGTGTCTGTTAGATTGACTTGCTTTTTTTTCTTCTTGCCCTCTTAGGAACCTGTTTATAAATACTGCAGTATGTGCTTGTATCTTTATACTTACTCTGTGTGTATTACCTTATCACATAAAGAAGAAACCTCTTGTCCCATCTTCCCCAGTGAATTGCATCATTTCTTTTATATATATATATATATATTTTTTTTTGTTTTTTAGGGTTTTTTTTTTTTTTTTTGTACATAGAAAGCTGCTTGGCAATGGCTTGCTTGGTCGTCTTACCGTCATCATCTTTTCATGGAAAAAGAATGCAGAAATGACTAAATGTAACATTTAGTAGTAGTTTGGTTGAAAAAAAAAGTATGTAGAATTTTAAGTGAAAGTCATATTTCATGACCATTTATGTATGAAAATCTGCAACAGATATTCATTTTTTTCTCCCCTTTAAATGTTTGTTGGTTTTCTCTCTCTCCAGTCCCCAGAAGAGCATGAAGCTGAGACCAAGATCAAGTCCAAGGAAGCGAGAAAGTACATCTTCAACTGCCTGGAGGACATTGGGCAGGTAAGGGAAGAGATGATGTTGACCACTGATGGTAGGAACCCCAATGAGATAGGATTGTGTTGAGATGGTGAACCTTGTGCACTGTGCAGGTGAGACTGGAGATGATGTTTGACTGCTGGAGAATTTGAAACGGGTAGGATGGGTAGAGAGAGTAAATCTGACAGGTGAGAGTGAGGAAGGTGTTGACAGGTGGAGAGGTAGGACTGAACTAGGGAAGATGGGTGGAGAGACTAAATCTTAACAGGTGAGATTGAAGAGGATGCCAGTGGATGGACAGGTAGGTTTGAATGAGGTAAGGAGGATAGAGTAAATCTTAAAGGTGAGACTGAAGATGATATCGGTTTATGGAGAGAGAGAGAGAGACCAGATAGAGGAAGTCAGGTGATAGATAGGATTGTGTCGGTTTA
Organism: Conus betulinus; assembly: GCA_016801955.1. Taxonomy (NCBI): domain Eukaryota; kingdom Metazoa; phylum Mollusca; class Gastropoda; order Neogastropoda; family Conidae; genus Conus; species Conus betulinus. The sequence goes on along the minus strand of JADBJO010000515.1, from coordinate 417,000 downwards.
GAAAGCTAGAGTTTAGTCCTTTACATGCAACAGAAGATGATGTCAAACAGACGGGAAGATGGGAATGAACTGGAAAACGTTGGGAGAGAATAAGTCCCACAACTTAGACTGAACATACGTCGACTGTTGGGAGAGATGAAAGATGAGCAGTTAACCCTGGTTGCGCTATTCCTGGACCATTCCGGTATTACTTCCCCTAGACTGAATGATGAAACCCGAGCACTCCAGGATGACGTAGGTGACCTAAAACATGGGTTACTATGACTTCAAAAGATCGAGAAACGAACATCCTGCGAAACCAGTTTCACCGGAAAGGGTTTGAGTTACCTCTGTACCTGCGAACACAGCGACTTTTGATTGGCTAAGAGGGTGGTGGGTTTTTTTTGTTGTTTTTTGTTTTTTTTTTTTTTTGTGTAAACGAGTGTTGATTGTAAAGCGCTTAGAGCTTGGTCTCTAGTCGAGAATAGGCGCTATATAAGTATTCATTATTATTATTATTATTTTTTACCAGTCGTATCGGTCGTCTACCCCCCTGCTCGGCAAGATGGCGGCAAACTTTCTGCCTGAATTTGAAGACACTTTCAAGGAACTTTTTTAGGATAGTGACAGTAGAGAGGAATTTGAGAGTTTTGATATAGAAAAATTTAAACTCTGGCAGTGATGATGAGGTAAGAACTGTGCCATTCTCATAAATCGACCTGTCTCACCTTTGACGGTGCTGCTGGTTGTGCTGCTCCTCTGCCGGAGGATGCCGATCTTTCAGACTCTTTCAGGTGTTCTTTTTGACTCAAAGTGACTGTGAAACGGACCTTTTTGGGCTTTTCCAGTTTTTTTTTTTTTTTTTTTTTTTTTTTTTTTTTTTTGACTGAAAGTGACACTGAAACAATGGCTGTTGAAACAAATCGCCAGAAAGTGAAAGATAGTTGATACTTTTTTCCCTCAAAAACTGACTCACCTGTAACTATGTCAGTCACCTGTGCCATTACTGGACAGTATACATTGATGCCAGTATCCAGATGTCTTTGGACAGTCTTGCCGATACCTTTTTCATACCATTCATATTTCATTCACATCGAAGATTCCAAAACAGTGAGCAAATTGCTCTTGTTCTTTTATTTTGTCACACCTGGTTGTTAATCATATTTTTTTTTGCCAAAACAGTTATCATAAATTTCGATGAAATCTCATGCAAAAGCTCATTGTCTGAGCTTTTCAGTGATCTGACTTTATATGATCAGTTCAGTTATACATACTACCAATAAGAGTTGACATCACCCTGCTTCAAAAAAACACACTGCTCAATGTTAATTCAGATAGTAGCACTGAAAACTCTTTGGTTTATTCAGGGCTGCTAGGGTTAAGAAGGCTACAGAGAGCAAATCCTTCAGGTGAGACACAGTAAATTATGATCGCTGGAAAGATAGAATTACATTGATAAGTGTTTTCTGTTGAACTTTCACAAAAGAGTGAATTCCACATCCCCGACGGCAAAATGTCTGATCAACTTTCATAAAGTGAAGCTGAAGAACAAGTTCAGTTTTCTCACATTTTTTTTATAAAAACAACCTGTGTGAGAACACCGGAAATTGGATGCCAGTTGTCTTTTTTTCTGATCGGTTTCTTTTCAAGTGGCTGCTGTATTTGTACTCGTGATTGTTAGGAAGAGGAAGGCATGTTCAGGCTATAGGCTGCTTGAAGTCATCAAATAAATGGCAGTCTCAGTGGAAAAAAAACTCAGGAAATGTTCGGATTTTCCCCCCTGATCTTGAAGTAATCGGTACTTTCATAATACTGCCTACAAGTAAGTACCTTCTGTCCACTCTGTGCAATGATAGTAATCGTTACTAGCAGATCAGGGGTCAAGCACTTAAGTTACAGTGATAAAAACTGCTTATCAACCCTTTGACAGAGCTCCTGATTTTCAGTTTGTCTTCTCTATGCAAGGGTGATAACATCTGAATTTTTTTTTGTTTTTTTTTTTTTTTTAAAGCCCTCTGCCAACCAGATGACTTTGTGCTACATGACTATGAGAGTACCATACAAAGTGAGGTAACTCCGCAACACATACACACTCACCATAAAGAAACCTCAATAAAAAGATTCTTTTTTTACTCATCGTTCCATGAATTTGATGAAACAAATTCTGAAGACATCACTTATCCAAAACAGCCATTTTTTTTTTTCCTGTATGCAGTGAACTGGTACACAAGGGGAAAAACCCCAAAACAAACTTTCTAATTCTACTTCAGTGTTTTCGGTGCTGAAACAGTTTTCCCAGAATTCACTGAACCCATGCTGTGTCATGGATTAGGAGCATAAAGTGATTTTTCCAAGTGAATTGTGATGGAATTTAGCAAAAATGTGCTTTCACACAAGTGCACTGAGCAATCGACACACACACGCACACAGTGGTGATGAAGTGCCCCTTTAGCCATTATCCGTCTCCTTTTTGCTTTTTCACGAACAAGGCAGTTTTTGATTTAGACAAGAGTTTATCATCACCTCTCTCTCTGCTTGCTTTTGTGCAGCAAATAAAATTTGCTTCTTGCTCGAAGCCTGCCAAAACTCCTCAGGAAGGAAAAGCCTGAAGGGTGACGTTCCCACTGACAAATCATGGCACACACCCCTTAAGAGAAATCTGGCCATCGTCTGTCCTGATTTCCTGGCTGTGAGAACAAGTGAAAGCTTTAAATGGGGCTTCACCTCCGGTAGCTTATTGCTCCAGTCAACAGTTAAGGATCTCATAGTTTTCGAATTTTCCTTGGGCGGGGGTAAACAAAGGGCAATTCAACATCGCCATCATCAGTATCTGGATGATGATCGATTCGGGCATCAAATTCAGTCAGCAGTGGATCTTTGGTTATAACTATGTAACGATCAGTGTCCGAATCGTCTTTCTTCAAATTTTTTTTAAAGAGGGTAGCCATCAAATACACTCTCTTCATCACTTTTGTATCTGAAAATGGATTCTAGAAGTTGCATAGTTTCTCGATCCTCCATTTTCCCAGAAAGTCTTTGTGAAAAAAAAGCGGAACTTTGAAAATTCACAGCAGCAAAACTACTCCACCACCCAAACTTTTGCAACAAAAAAAAAAATGGCATCCAAAAATGGTCCTATCGTAAGATTCTTCTATCATGATTGCATTCAGGGATATGTGATAGTGAGAGTGAAAGTTGTTGACCTTGTATTCAGCAGTTGATCTCAGTCGATCCGGTATTCAGAAAGAGGAAATCTTGCTGTCTGTGGTTACACTAGCAGAAGAAGTGGTCCAGCAGGATGCTCATCATGATGTCTAGTCAAGTCAGTTCAAACATGCCTCTTTTGAGACTTCATCTGCTGAGCCAGAAAACTTGATTTAACCCTCTTGCATTTGTTTCACCCGTATCCGGCTGCTTTGTTTGTCTCCCCTGGTGTTGGTTACGGCTGCAAACTGGCTGCACATGCTGCGTTAGTTTCCCTCACACACTGTGACCTTGTTTGAAGTCAAGGCTGGCCAAAACGAAGCAGTTTATTCACAAAGACTACGGTCATGAACTGACCGCATTCCATTGATTTCTCAAAAAAAAAAATTGGAATACGAGGAGCAGTTTTGGGCTGAAAAATGTAAATGCAAGAGGGTTAAAGTCTTAAACAAGTGCATTTTTCTTGCTGCCTAATACTAGTATTAGCGGACTTTGCTCTGTGTGTGCGTGTGTGTGTGTGTGTGTGTGTGTAGCTTTAACCTGACTGTGTGTGCATGTGTGTGTGTGTGTGTGTGTAGCTTTAACCTGACTGTGTGTGTGTGTGTGTGTGTGTGTGTGTGTGTGTAACTGCTATCAACGCTTGAATGCGGAGTCTGCATCCTGTAAGCAACAGTTCTTGTTCTACTAGTGACCACTTCCTTCCTGATTTGGTAATCAGTTCCTTGTTTGTTAGAAAAGGTTCATTAGTTGTATGTGGACCTCTGTGTGCGTAGTTTGTGCTGTGGGCTGCTCTGGTGGTGACTTCGTTGTTGTGTGTGTTTGTTCTCTGTGAGAGTCGAGTGGTAGGTTTTATGTAGGTTTGTGATACAAACATTTGAATAAAGAGTTTTTTGAACAGATTCAAAGGGGGGATGTGTGTGTACGTGTGTGTGTGTGTGTGTGTGTGAGTTAGAGAGGGAGAGAGAGTGCATACATCTTTCGAGAGAGCGATTTTTTAGTGGGTTACATTGATTGAGCTGTTCTTGACATGATGCATGTATGTATGTGTGTATGCGTGTGTGCAGATTTGTGTGAGAGGGAGAGAGCTACCCTGCGCATACGTGTTAGTGATGCCTCTTTTTGAGAGTTTGATTTTCCAGTGTGTTACTTTAATGGAGCTATTCTGTGCATGACTGCTTTTTCCGGTTTCATGATTATGTCCCCTAATTCCCTCCCCCCCCCCCCTTGAAAAAAAATTATTGTTCCTCCCTCTCCGTCCTTTCTCCCTCTCTGCAAAAATGTGTTTATTGTAAAGTGGAAGAAATGGGGGGGTCTGTAAGCATAAAAAAAAAAAAAAAAAAATTGTTTTAAATACCAGGTGAAAAAAATGGTTCTTGCATTTTTGGGGTTTAGGGCATATGTAAATGGTCGTAGGATTACAGTTTGATTTAAAATTCTTTGATAACTGCACCAAGTTAAACTTTTTTTTTTTTTTTTTGCATAACTGGCAGAAAAAAGATTCAGTGTGCAAGAATAGGATTGGTTAAGTTACGTAACGTTGAAATGAGCGATTTTGGGTGGGAATGTGCGTATGATGGGTGACAAAGTGTGTGTGTGTGTGTAAAATTTCTGCTGAACAAAAATATGACCTTTAAGAGACGAGCACGGTTCAGACAGAAACAATTTAGAGCTAGTGAGTATGATGATGATAGTGCATTTCAGATACAAAATAACGGAGCAGTCTTGTTGCAGCATGACACCCGACAGTATACGAGTGTCGACACATTACAAAGTGTGTGTCAGTATGACACAGCTTGTAGCGATACGACACATACCACAACATGTCAGCACATCACATCATTGCAGCACAGCACTCGTCGCAACACACAGGAAACACGGGACCTGCAGACGCGCTCACCTTGAATCTCCCTGACCGTTCTCACAGCCACTTGCTGAGATGAGACGTAAACATTCTATGGTAGACTCCATGAAAACCTTGTTCAGAGACGTTCCCACCTGATGTGATCTTTGAATGTATGAAAGAGATCAGCATTTTTCATGTGATTTACGGAAGGTTCCGGTGTGTTTTTTAGATGGTATGTTTTATGGGTTGTCTGATTTTTTTTTTTTCCCCCTTTTGAAATGACTTCGGAGTTGGCTTGGATGCGGTGACGGCGATGATATGTCCTTTTTTGCGGTCAGCTGGATTACAAGCAACATTGCTTGCTTGCATGCTTGCAGATCAATGTGCCAACGGACCTGGAGGGTAGCGAGCTGCTCGGGGAGAAGATGGACCGGCGTCAGTTCATCGACCTGCTCAAGCACATGCTGACCATGGATCAGGAGCACCGCATCCGCCCCTCTGAGGCCCTGGGCCACTCCTTCATCATGCTGCAGCACCTCAGCGACTACCCCCACCTCAGCATGTATGTCGGCCCCCTCGGATGTGTGTGGCGGTGCTTTGTGTTGGGTGTGTTGTCAGAGAATGTGTTTGGCTGGCTGCTGTGGTAGAACGTGTTTGGCTGGCTGGTACTCATCCCCTGCTGGAGAGGATGTCCATGTAGTATGGTGACATACTCCTCTTTCTTTTCTTTTTTTTTTTTTTTGCATATGTTTGTTTGTTTACTAGGCATTATGGATTTTTTTTTTTTTAAGATTATATAGTTGTGTTTGGTTTTGGGGCAGATGTTTTTATTCAAGGAAATCCTTGGAGACCACCTCCACCACCCCCATCCCTTTTTTTTTTTTTTTTTTAGATCGAAATGAAAATGAGCAGGATAGGAAAAGAACTTTTTTTGAGTAGTTGTGTTAAGGTCAATGAAACAATGTGGAAAGATGGAGTAGCAATGTTTTTGAGAATTGAAAGCAGTAAAATGTTCTGCAGACTAGATAATATTTGAAGAGAATGATGTTTGTCCCCATCTGTCTCCTGTTGAACATGGACTGAAAAATTGTAAGATTTTCTTTTCCGGTACGTGTGTCCAGAACCAAACAGAGTGTGACGGCTATGGATCTGTCGACGTCCCCAGTCCGGCATCTATGACATCAACCAGAACTCGGCCAGCGTGGTGCACAATGTCATGCCCCCGTCCAGCGGCAGTTTCACCCTCACCTTCAACAACAACCAGATCAACAACCAAATCAATGCTCTGCACTCGCAGGTCTGTGCTGCACCTATGTCATGGTCACATTCATTTCTTTGTGGAGTGGGTCCTTCCGCTCCCAGGTATGTGCTGGTGCTGGTCGTATGGTCGCCTCAGAGTTTGTTTGGGACTAACCCCTGTGTGTTTGGCAGATATATGGTCATATGTATACGACACGTTTTATTTAGATGTGTTGTTGTTGTCAGTCCCCTTCCATTTTCAGCTGTGTGCCTATTGCCGGTCTTGCTGTCAACTTTGGACTAACCCTTTCTACTTGCAGGTTGCTGGCCATAGCTGTTTTGTGTCCACTGTAAACTAACCCTTTCCACTTTCAGGTCTGTGATCAAAACTCTCTCTCTGTCATCTTTGGACCAGCCCATTGCTCTTGCAGGTCTGTGATCAAAACCTCTCTCTGTCATCTTTGGACCAACCCATTGCACTTGCAGGTCTGTGATCACAACTCTCTCTCTCTGTCATCTTTGGACCAACCCATTGCACTTGCAGGTCTGTGATCACAACTCTCTCTCTCTCTGTCATCTTTGGACCAACCCATTGCACTTGCAGGTCTGTGATCACAACTCTCTCTCTGTCATCTTTGGACCAACCCATTGCACTTGCAGGTCTGTGATCACAACTCTCTCTCTGTCATCTTTGGACCAACCCATTGCACTTGCAGGTCTACAGTCATACCTAGCTCAGGAGCTGTCTTTGGACTGACCCTGTGTGTGCTCGTAGTTCTGTGGGCTACACCTGTTTCGTGGTCATTTTTGGAACACCCCCCCACCACTTACTGGTCTGTGGCCGGACTTGTCTTATGATCATCTTTAGACCGTTGCCTTCCATGTATGTCTGTGGTCATACCTGTGGCAAGGTCACATTTAACCCATGTGTAACCAAATGAGCGGATGCATACAGGGACTGCAACTGACTGGATGCACACACAGCTGTAAAGGGAGCTCACTGACTGGGATACACATTCATGGTTACCATTGTGGACACTGCTGTTTCACCGAGAAGCATAAGGTATGGACAGGTTACACAGTGTAGCTGCCTGACCACTGGAACCAAGGGTAATTCAGCAGCATTATGATATGAAGTTGACCTGAATTGATTTGAATTGAAGCTTTGAATCATGGCCTGAGGTGCCAGATCGAGATCGATTTACAAAGTGGTTTTGTCTAATTATTACGTTGAAGGCGGTGTAAAAAATCAGGCGAGTTAGCTTAAATTCTGTGAAAGTAGAAAGTAGAATTTTGCTACAAGGCAGAGACTGCATTTTGTTTGTAGCTTTTCATTATTTTGCTTTCTATAGAACCAGCAGTGTTAACATAGTGCCTGACCTTGATTAGAAACCAAGCTTGAAGCGCTGCACAGTCCATGCCATCATACAGTCAGTGAGTTGCGTCTACTGGGGTAGAGCTTACTGAAGAGTTGTCTGCTGGCGCCACATTCAGTTGTTTCCTGTGTAGCATGTCGGCCATACCAACGGCAAGACTGGCCTTCTCTTCCAGAAGTTGATGATGGGATTTAACTTGTGTGTAAGATGCTACGCATGCATTCACACGCGCATCCACAGTTTATAGTCTCATTTGAAGGGCTTCTGGGATGTGGAGTCAGAGGCAGTGTTAACTCTGAGTGAAAAATCATCAGGTACTGAAGTGGTCTGGCGGAGATTCAGATCCAAACCCCCCAGGATGACTGTGATTACGAGTCTGGCACTCCGCCACCAGTGCTATTCTGGTCTCAAGTGGGCCCCCCCCCCCCCCATTCCCGTTGTGACAGCTGTGTTGTCCGCTGTTTTATAATAAATATGATGGAAATGTTAAACGTGGCATTTAAAGGTATTATGGACTGACCCTTTCTAAAAATGTATCTGTGGTGGTGCCTGTGTAAGGACATTAATTTTGTTGCAGACTGATGTCCTTCCACTCAACTGTGTAACGACATTAATTTTGTTGCAGACTGATGTCTTCCACTCAACTGTGTAAGGACATTAATTTTGTTGCAGACTGATGTCTTCCACTCAGCTGTGTAAGGACATTAATTTTGTTGCAGACTGATGTCATCCACTCAGCTGTAACGACATTAATTTTGTTGCAGACTGATGTCTTCCACTCAGCTGTGTAAGGACATTAATTTTGTTGCAGACTGATGTCTTCCACTCAACTGTGTAAGGACATTAATTTTGTTGCAGACTGATGTCTTCCACTCAACTGTGTAAGGACATTAATTTTGTTGCAGACTGATGCCTTCCACTCAACTGTGTAACTACATTAATTTTGTTGCAGACTGATGTCTTGCAGTCAATCAGTCAAGGACTTTTGTTTTTCTTCTCATCGCGCACACAGTGATTGCTTTTATGCGTCCTCAGTCAGTGGTCTTAGGTTGTTCCTGTTTTTTTTACACACACGAAACACTTGCACGAATAGGTTGTGCTGGCCTGTGCTCATGTGCATACGCTTGTGCACGCGCATGTGTGCATGCTTGAGCGCATGTTTGCACACATGCTGTCTCTCCATCTCTTACAACACACACACACACACACACACACACACACACACACACACACACACACGCGCGCACGCACATTCTGTCTCTCTCTTGCCTTCTCACACTGTCTCTATCTGCCTCTCTCATTCGCTGTCTGGACTCGGTGCTGCCAAGTGCTACGCTTTAAATGGAGCATTCTGTGACTTCATTGCCCGTACTAGGCTGCTACATTTTGTGATGAAATGCTTCACAGAACCCCAAGAATTGATAGGGGAAAAGAAACCACATACTTAGCGGTGGCTTTAATGGAACCAAGGCAGAACTGAACTCTAGACTCATTTCATCAAAAAAATGGCCATGTCCAGTAAGGAGCAAAAAAAAAAAAAAATGCAGACCAAAAAAAATGAGCTTAAGTTGATTACAATAATGCTTACCTTATCAATTTTGTTGTCAGCCATTTTGATTTTTTTTGTTTTTTTAATTTTTTTTTTTTAGGATAAGTCAAAAACTATATGAGAATTTGCAAAATGCTCATCTCGGTCCGCCATCATGTTGTGTCGGTGATGTTGCCTTGAGTGCCACGTGTAAATTTGAAATGCTTCCCTTGAAATATCAAAACGGTGCGTATTGTGTGTTTTAGGCCTTGGCAGCTCAGGTCTTTCTCATCCCCTCCATTTCCACACATGCCGTTCCTATCACTTGCGTGAAATCACTTTTGAGTGAATAGACGTTTAAATTGAAGAACAAAATGTAAAAGAGACCTCATATCCCTGAAGACTGAATGTGACTACTGTTATATTAAGATTGAGAAGTGCTACATACGCAACAACAAAAAAATAAACAAGAGAACATATCAGCAGATGTGGACTTGCTTCTAGTGGAGGAATGTCAAAACGAATTTTAAAAGCAGTTATATAATGACTCCACCAAACAACACGGAGAAACACAATCAGAAACAAAAATCACAAGACAGAGTTTCGACCTCACGTTTCGACCTCTAAGGTCTTCGGGACAAGCAGATATCACTTTCACTTATCTTTGTCAAATCAAATTTTCTTTATGTGGTTTTAAAAACCATGTTTGTGTGTGTGTGTGCAGATGGCGGCCACGCAGTCCCTGGCGGGGGGGGCAAAGCATTGGGGAGATCCCGTACCTGCAGTACTCCCTGCAGTCGGGCACCTATCTGTCCTACCAGCCACAACAGCAGCTGGGTCCCTCCGTGGCCACGCAGAGGCAGTCCGCCCAGTTCCCCTGCTCCGACCCCTTCCGCCAGTCATTGTGTGTTCCCTCTCTGTCGTCCCGGCCCCCCTCACGGGTGAGAAAGCCTGGTCGCTGATGGATATGCCTGCTTTTCAGCTCATTTTATGTTTGGATGGTTGTTTTTTTTTTTTATGTGGAGGTGAATTGCAGTGTTTGCTGGTTTTGTTGCAGTCCCTAAATTATGGGTTTTACCTTGTTTACAGCCTTTTCATTTTTCCATTTAAACATGAGGTTTTTTGCAGTTAACAGAATAAATTTTGTTTTGGAATACCAAGTGAACTTGATTGAACTTATACTTGGTAATGGGAAAAAAAAGAACTTAGATGAAAATTGCACCAAATTAAGGTTGTAAAGTAGCGGATTCAGTTTGCTGTGTGTGTTGGTCTGTCTGCCCTCACTTCAGATTGACCATTATGTTGCCTGCCAGATTGGGGGAAGAGTTGGAGTCCATCGATAACCTTCACACAGAATCCACCCTTCTTGGTTGTCTCACACACTGTCGATGAAGATTCATGCAAATGGTGAAGCAAGTATACAGTCCACACTGCTTTTGAATTATGGGTTGACCAGTGATCAGCGCTAAATTGTCCACAGTGGTGTTAACTGCGAGGTGCTTTCACTATGATTTGATTCGTTGTCACACTTGACAACACAGGCTCAGAAATGACATTTGTTGACTATATTTATACTGATCAAAGCCTGTACAAATGGCGTACCAACTCTGCTATATTTATACTGATCAAAGCCTGTACAAATGGCGTACCAACTGCCTGTGTCTCTACCAGTCTTAACACTGAAAGCATCCTGTACCTTTTGCAGGGGAATGAAATGTTGGGTCAACTGTGACAAGTAGGTTTAGGCAGATGGATAGTTGCTGGTACTGATGGACAGGCATCGAAACGCAGAACTGTGGTTATACTATGTTCCTGCAGTATTCATTTCCATGTGGTTACAATTATGTAAAGTGCAGTACTACTAAATTAGAAAAAAAAAAGGGAGTCTTTTTTTCCCTTTTCTGTTACAAAAGACTGATAATCTGATCACGTAATTATTAATGGGCCCACTTCAGTGGGAAATGAGCAGTAGAGAGGATGTTACGTTACTGTTGTTGTCAAGGAAGGGAACAATGGAAACTATTACTGTGGGCAGAGCAAGGAAAGGGAGGCCACCCATGTAACAGGTTTTGTGTGTGCATTTGTGCTTCCAGGCCTCAGCTCACCTAGTCGGCCCTCTGCGGTGTCCATGGTAACCCAGGCCCCGCCCACGCTGCAGCTTCAGCCTCAGCTGATCAGTCAGGTGAGCGGCAGTGTCAGGGCAGGCTTGCTTAGTCGTGTTCAGATAGAAATGGAAGACCTGGCATCGGTGTTTTGTTTGATGGCTGACGACTCTCTGTCAGAGGGATGGGATGGGGGGGGGCGGGGATGGGTGGATGGATGCTGGAGTTAGTGAGGGTAGGGAGTGAAAGCACAGGCTTGAGGTGGGGGAGAATGTTTTGTGTTACCGTGGCACTGATACTATAACGAGTTGCATGTTTGGGCGTTCATTTTGTTTTATGGATAGTTCACAGATTCAGGAACATTCTTGTATTCAAACAGTAGCATTTATAAGGCTAGGATATTGGTGCAGTTGTATGTGTGTCTGTTTATTTGGCTTTTTACAGTACAGCTGAAATGTTAAAGGGGAAAGGCAACGAAACGAAAAAAAATGCTGTTGTACTGGTCTGACTCTTTACATGTCTATGCTGTGAAGCTGTATGAGAGAGGAGGTGGGGGAGCAGGATGGCTAGATGTGTGTAGACCAAGGCGTAGACTAGCTGGGCGGTGTTGTTTTGTTTTGTCGAGCAGACCGTACCCTCCCAGCACCTGACTCCTGTGACCATGATTGACAGTGGTAGACACGTGCTGATGGCCGTATGTAGCGCCCCCCTCCTTGATTTATTTTCTTTTTGTTCCACCCCCCCCCCCCTTCCGCCCCCCTGCATTTTGTACTGTGCCCGTATGCTGCCTGTAGGTCACTGTATGCAGCAGGCTCTTTGTTGCCTGTGTTGTGAACATGGATTTCCGCGTTCGGCGCAACTGTTTTTTTTGTGTGTAGTCAGTTGAGCTGTAGTCGGCCTGTCTCTCTGAACTGCATTGGTTTTTTAACATGCTGTGCTTTTCGTAATCTGTCTCCCTTGCCTGTTTGCTGGAGTTCGTTTCATGTGTGTGCGCGCGTATGCGCATGTGCGTGCATACAGTGGACGGTCCTGAAAATAGAACCCTCAGCAGTGCACATAATACTTTTGCTTTCCCCCCCCCCTTATGACATTGTCTGAGAATTCTAACAAGCCTTGCAGGAGTTTTGCAGAAAAATAATGTGATATTTTGGCTTGTGGTGCACTAGAGCTTCATTTTGTGTGTTTTTGTATGTGTGTGTGTGTGTGTGTGCACACATGTGTATATATTGTGTGTGCATTTGTGTACATATGTGTGTGGGGGTGGTGGTTTTAATTTATAAAGACAAGAAGGGTTGTTTGTTTTTAACAAAATATGAGAGGAAGAGCTTGGTTACCTGTTCTCAATTGTGGTTTGCTGCGTCTGCGGTGATTTGCCCTGTTTTTGTCCATTATTATTACTACATTACAGATCCAGACTACAGTATTGCGGTAATTTAGGGGAAAAAAATTCTTGCTAGCTGAGAAACTTCAAGGTCACTAGCTACTTCTAGCAAAGTTATTAGCATCACTGTGAAGTCACAGACAGCTTTTTGTTTCTTCTGTTTGAATGAAAGTTGTCTGTTGCTTTATTGTTAAAGTCACTTGCAATTTAAGGAGGAAACTCCGTCACTTTCGTCTTGTGTACACGGTTTTATCACTTTCAGACTGTTCCTACTAAGCTAGATCTCTGCTTCATGTACCAGTGCTTTTTTGTTTACTGCTGACAGCAAGATCAAACATTGGGATCAAAGGCAGATCAGTGTGGATTCAAGATTTGAAAATGTGTACTTGGCAGTAGTAGTGGTGGTCATAAGGACTGGCACTAAGGTACCACAGGCCTTCTTGCCTTTGTGTGCTGTATTAATAGGTTTGTGGATTCATGGTTTGCTGGGGGGGGGGGGGGGTTTCTTTTTTCTGCGTACGCAGGCTGGTACTTTCTGCGGACACACTCTGTATAGACAGGCAAGGAATAATCCTATCTACCCAAGAAAGGGAGTGGAGTTTTGTGATTATGACCTTTTTTTTTATTCTGCCATTAAGGCAGCCATACTCCAACTTCGGGGAAGGTATGCTGGTTGATTTATTTATTAATTGTAGTGCGTACTTTGCATAAAACTGATGTACTGTAGGTATGATCTGAATGTATCTGAGAGTGTGGAGAACTTGTAACATTCAAGCAGTACCCATATTGAGGAAGAGACAAACCACACAGCTAAATATTTGTGTTGACAAGGAAGTACCGGAATATTAAAGTGAGGAATGCTGAAAAATATTACACAGGTTGAAAAAAGAAAAAAAAAAAGAACTGTGTAAACATTGAACATGATAGGTCCTATTGGTATTATTTGAAACATTTTCTTTAGTCTGTCCATCCTGTCCTACACACACACACACACACACACACACACACACACACTTACCGTTTTCCTATCCAAACTATTTAATAACCATGCTTTGTTGAGTTGCTGTCTTTTATTTGATTTACGCAGTCCACATGGTGTTTATCATTGTGTCTAGTGATCAAGACAAAGTGCTTTCCACTACTAAACAATCAGGGAATGTGGACTATATGTTGTTTACCAGTGGTGTGTTTACAGCAGTTACTCACACACATATGTACACACTCTCTCTTTGCTCTCCTCGCTTTCTCCTATTTCTTGTCTCCGTACCTGCCTTTTTTTCCGTTTCTGTCTCTCTTCTGTCTGTCTCCTTCCCCTCGCCTCCTCCCCTCCTCTCTCCCTCTCTCTCTGTCGTATGTGCACTGGTAGTGCGCATTAATGTAGCGATGCACGTGTGAAATTGAGAGTCCATAGATGTGGGTGTTTGTTTGCACTGGTGTGTGTGTGTGTGTGTGTGTGTGTATATATGTATGTATGTTAGTGTGTGTATGTGTGTTGTTGTTACTGACATATTACTATGTAATCTCCTGAACATTTGATTCCCTCAAATAATTAAAAGCACATTCATACAAAACGTGCACACATGTGTTTGCACACATGTGGGCACCTACAAATGCACACACACACACACACACACACACACACACACACACACACACACACACACACACACACACACGTGTACTGCCATATACACAGGCACACATACATATAGACATATGCACACACATGGTTGCATGCAGGAGCATGCTCACACATCCCCACAGATCGCGCACACGTACACACGCACGCACGCACACACACACACGCACACACACACACACACGTACACACACACACACATACGCACGCACGCACGCACGCACGCACGTACGTGTATTCCCATATACACAGGTACACATACATATACACATATATGCACACACATGGGTGCATGCAGGAGCATGCTCACACATCCCCACAGATAGTGCGCGCACAAGCGCGCGCGCGCACACACACACACACACACACACACACACACACACACACACACACAGAGCCACCCTCCCACCCATTGACAGATAGCTTTCCACCTCCCACCTCCACACTCGCGTGCGCACACACACACACACACACACACACAGACATAGACACGCATACACAGACACACACACACACACACACACACACACACTCAGACAGATACACACACACACACACACACACACACACACACACACACACACACACACAGTTGAGCCTGTGCCCTCTCACCCATGCACATATGTCTACACCCACGACATGCATACCGACACAATGATAATATGGTACAGAAAACGCTAGGTCTGACCAGCGCATTAGCCTGATGCGCATATATCGGACATCTGCTGAGTGTTGGCCATGAGATCTTTCTTAAAGCTTCTCACCTTGGTCATCACTTCATTCATCTATCGGCTTGAAATCGTGTGCAGTGTGGCCTCAAAACTCAGTAGATGTGTAGCGTTTATGGACTAGTCCGTGGGGCAGTGCACCTTGATGAAACTGAAATTGAATCAGTTTCTCTCCCCTCTTCCCCTTTTCAGTCCCCCCTAACCCCCCCCCCCCCCCCCCCCCTCCATCCTGCCCACTTATCCATTGTATGTGCCTGCAGGTATGTACCGGCTGCATCTGTAAACGCTGTGCTCCAGTAACAGTGCTAACCTATTCCCACTTCTTAGTCGTCCATTCATATGTCTCTTTTTGTTTTTCTGTTGTTGCTTCACCAGTGGGGGATCCCACCCTTGTTTATCTGCCAGCTTGTCTTTCAAGTTAACGTTGCTTGCTCTTGTTCTTTGGATGCCATCTGCTGTTTCTCTCTGATGGGCACCAAAACGCTCCACAGAAAGACGACTAGTAAATAGCCAATCCTGTTGTAAATTAACCCCAGATTGAGCTGTGCATGGGACTGAGAGTGAGCGAGGATGGGGGGGAGGAGAAAGAGAGAGAGAGAGAGTTGGAAAGAAAAGCACAGACAGACAGACAGAACTGGATGCTAACACTGGAAGGCCTAATGAACATGTAATGAAATTTGACTCTTGTATTCAGTTGCTTGTTTCTCTGTGTTGATTGTGGAAGTTTGCAGACTAATAGCTTGTGGATTTACAATGTAACATTGTAGTATAGCGGTTGTATTATGCCTGTGGTATAAGTATCTTGCAATCTGTATCGTTCTTTGACATCTCTAGTAGAGTAGTGAAGTTGATTATGGTCTATAGCTGTTGCTGTAAAGTTTAGCTTTATAGTTTAGATTTTAAGTAAGAACATGATATTTTTTGTTTGTTGAAATAAGGAAAAAGCAAACCTGTCTGACATGTTGGTGTAGATGATTTTGATTATAAGAATAAATAAGTGTGTGTGTGCGCATGCATGTGTTTTTATAACATCAAAGGAAGTGGTGAGCACTTGATAGAAAGTGTAAGTCAGATAGAAATATCTAAGAAATACATGTTGGGATTGAAAGGCTGCTTGAGTGTGTGTCTGTATGCGTGCTTGCGTGTTTGTGCGACCTATCGAAGCTTGAACAGGCGACACGTATTGCAAACAGCAGCGGTGATGAAGGATGGGTGTATGTGTAGTATTCCAATTGAGGTGGTGTGAGATAGGAAGCAGGAGGTGTTTGCAGTTAGGTGTCTGTTTTTTGCTCATCATCAGCAGTTTGTTGGGTGCCATTTTCAGAGTTTTAGTAGGTTTTTTTTTTCATAGTGATGTGTGTGTGAGTGTGTTTTCATGGATCACTGAGTGTTCTCACCATGCGTAGTGCCCTTTCTTTTCTGAGGAGAGATTTACAGTTGTGGTTTCAGAATTCTTACAGAAATTCTTAGGGAAGTGCATGCTTTCTCGTTATTGTGAAAAATTTACAGCATCGATATTACAGAAAGCTCGCACAAGTTCTTAGAGGAGTATGCTCTCAGATTTAAGATTGAAGCTCAGTTGTTGAATGCTTACATTTGTTCTTCACTTGACGCAGTGTGTGGTGCAGGGTTGTTCAGAGCTTCCAAATGGCTGCACCTGTTGATTTCAGTGTGCAGGTTGTGGTGATCTGTTTTTGAGGCATGTGTAAAACGTGTGCAGGACTCAAGGGTGTGATGTGTGTTTTCAGAACGCTCATGTCAATTCTTGGCCAGGCGGTCGTCAGGTGCTCATGGGGTCGTGGCAGCACCTGCCCACCCTGACCTCGCAGCGCTCGGTGCCACAGACCCTGGTGCCAGACCCTCTAACGGCTCGGCTGACTCCTGGCGACAATCCTTGATGGTGAGTGTGGCAGGAGAGTTTTGTCAGGGTGTCAGTCTCTCCTCCTCCCTCTTGCGGCTCAATTTTGAAGGGCTTTTTGAAGGTCTGAGAAGAGATCAGGAACCTCTTGGAAATGACGGCCTAGGAATCCTCAAAAACGGAGTGATTCTTGTACTTTGTCCTTCACTTGACAGAAACGTATACCATGTTAGATGAAAAAAGAAAAAAAGGGGGAGATAGGGGGAGGGACCAATATCACCATACTGTAAATAAGTTGTGCAGTGTATTCACAGTATGCCCTTATTAAACTACCAGATTTTTTTTTTTTTTTTACATAAAATTCTAACAGCTACCAAACCAGATTTTCTTTTTTTTTTTTTTTTTTTTTTTTTTTTTAGAGCACAGACGAAAATTTTTTTTAATCCCCTTAAAATATTAAGATCCAAATCACTTATTGTTTTGAAAAAAAAGATCTAGTGGTGGATATAGTTTGTTAGAAATGGGTTGGATGGGGGTATGTTTGGGGAGAGGATTAATTCTTGGCTTAGCGCAGTTTTGCAGTATTTTTCAAATGGTTCATTATATTTATATTAGGTGCATCATAAGCCTTTTTGAATTCAGTTTTTTAAGTAATGATCACATGTGTAAATATTGAGAGACACACATACGCACACGCTCACACACACACACACACTCTGAGAAAGTATTAGATCCTGCCATAAAAGTTGGTAATTGATACAAACACACATGGGATGTAAACATATAAACATTTACTGCTGAGAAATGGGAAAAGTGTACAATTGTTTTTATCTTAATGATCTGGTATCCAGCGATGATCTGGATTGTAAAGTGTTATCAGTCGATGAAAGCAGTATTGTTCAAGTTAAATCGGACTTTGAAAAACAAAACCATTGACACGCAGCCGTATTAGTGTGAAAAGGCAAGGTTTTTGGTTAACCAGCCTGTGATATCTTCTTTATACACATCGCTCATTAATTCACATGACTGTATGTATGTGTGTGTGTGCGTTTGTGAGCATGCGTTTGCATGTGTGTGCGTGCGTGCGTGTGCGCATGCGCGCATGTGGATGTGTGTGTGCGTGTGTGTGTGTGTATATGCATGTGTGCGTGCATTTGTGTGTGTGTGTGCACAGAGCTCTGGGTCCCAGCAGTGGAACATGGGTCTGGTACCAACTAGCTATCCCCTGTCGTCCCACTACACTACGGCTGCTCCGCACTCTTCTAGCAAGAGACAAACCAAGCAGAGGTCAGTCTTTTGTGTGTGTGTGTGTGTGTGTGTGTGTGTGTGTGTGTGTGTGTGTGTGTGCGTAAGTTGTGGATACTTCCCCCCCCCAGCAAGGCAGACTTGTATGTAGTAGAAGTCTCTATTCATTGCGTGTTTTCATCATGGAACTTGGGGTTTTTTTCTCTTCTCTGTGCGTTGACAGCCGTGCAAGGTCCTGTGTTGTAAGCTGGTCTGCCAGAATGTGGACACTGACAGTGTTGAGTGTGTGCATCTGTGCATGCACATTCAATCCTTTACAATTACATTTTGTACCTAATTACGTTTAGTGCGTGTGTGTGTGTTGGGGGGGGGGGGGGGGGGTGAGTAGGTTCATACTTGCTCTTAATCAAGAAAATGCGCATTTAAAAAGCTGCTTACTGGTCTGTACATGACCTTCACTACACAAGGTTCCTACTTTGGGGGAGGGGGTGACGGACAGAGAATTGGTGGGTTTTTTGGTTTGCTAGCGAACGACACCGACGTCAAGCAGCTGTGTGAGAGCAGGCAGTTAGCCATTTGTTCACCTGATTGATGGCAGCTAGATGACATTGTCTGATACCTAAGAGGGTGCAGAAGGGAAAGAGAGTGGCAGAAGTTTTAGGATCAAATGGTGCTTGTGGTGACGGGACCAGAGAGTGGGCGATGCATCTCTCAATCTCAGGTAAAGAGAAGCGTCAGACTGGACCATTTGCAAGACAGTTTTTTTTTTTTTGTCCGTTGGAGTGGAGCATGCCCTCCAGAACGCCTCTCCTCTCAAATTTCAGTGATTTTTCTTTTGTTTTCCTTAGTGGGAACCTTGTTGACTGAAAAAGTAGCAGATAGTGTTGTGTGTGTGTGTGTGTGCAGCTATGCGCGTGCGTGTGTGTGAGAGATAGACAGAGAGAGAGAGAGAGAAAATTTGCTGTATGTGGGAGAAACCACGAGTTAACATACATCATGACTTGACAGCCTGTCTCCCAGAAGCTACAAATGAGATTAAGTGGCCTATTGCCTTACAATACAGAGACAGCTGATGTGTCGAAAAGAAAAGGCGAGGTTTAGCCAACGCTTGTTGTGTCCCTTCCCTTGCAGCCGGACAAGCAAGGAGGCCACGTCGGCCCAGCTTTCGCCTGTCAAGAAGCGTGTCAAGGAGAGCACCCCTCCGCAGACCAGCGACCTGCTTGCGGGGGGCGGGGGGAGGAGCTGCTGCGAGTGGCGGGGGGAGGGGACGGGAGCCGCTGGGGGGTGACCCACGCTCTCATGCTGGACCCCCTGCCACAGGCCGCGGACACGCTGCAGACCATCGTGATCCGCGACTCCCCGTCCCCCTCGCATAGCATCATCACCATCAGCTCTGACAGCGAGGATGAGGGTGAGCGCCGCGGCTTGCCCTCCCAGCATCACCGCCACCATCACCATCAGCGACACACCACCACCACCACCATCAGAGCCGATCCCAGGGCTCGGGGCGATCCAGGGGGTGAGTTGGATCCAGGGGGTTGCTGTTGTTGGCAGCATGTGAGAGTCTGTGAGTTTGAGATTCATGATCCAGGGGGTTGCTGTTGTGGGCAGCATGTGAGGGTGTGAGTTTGAGATTCATCACAGTAAGTTTTCGAATTACTGTGTCGTAGGTGTAGAATCATCACAAGTACAGACCTCTTTACTGTACAGTTTTGCCATATTTTGTGCACGTGTGGTGGAAATACAGCGAAGAGCGGTAGGGCACTAGCTGTTTATAACCATTTTGTTTGAGTGCTACAACCAAAGAGTAACAACTCACACGTGCATGACATTGGAACAGTAGGGGGGACCTCCTGCTTTTACAAAAATTCACAAATTTGGTAGATGTGTACACACATTGTTAGGGAAATAGGATCATTTTAGTTGAGAAATACACAGATAGCTGTTTCAGGGTTAACAGGTCTGTTTGTACTGCTTTTTTTTTTTCTGTAAAAATAAAAAATCAAGACTAGAACTATTTATTGTTTGTGAATTCGTTATCCGTATTGTATATTAGGACAGTATTGTCACTAATTGCTTCTGGCTTCAGTTTTGTTTAGATTTCATGTTACTTATCTAATGTGTTGGAGGAAATTGGGTAGGGAAAAGAAAATGGCAGCCAGAAGGGATGAGAGTAAGTGGAGACAGAGGGAAGATGGGGAGAAATGATAATGATGAAGTAACTGAAAGTTACTGCTGACTGTTGGTTTTGATGAATGGAGTAGTGAGTTTTGAAGTTTATGCCAGGTAAATGTTGTTAAATTTCATAACATTTGTGTTTTGTTTTTGTCTACTTTGTACACTTGATTTTGGTGCATTATATCAAACTGCAGCTTGTTAGTTTGCCTCATTGGTGCATTCCTTGTCATGTTTTGCTCACAGTGAAACATTTTCTTTTAGACTGTTGGGACCAGTACGATTTGAGACATAAACACTTTACAGCAGACTCCATGAAAACCCTGTTCAGAGATGTCCCACCTGACGTGATCTTTGAGTTTCGAAAGAGATTAACATTTTTCATCTGATCTAAGATTTTACAGAAGAAAGATTTTTAACGAAGTTTCTGGCACGCTTTTAGAAGATGCACTTTAAAGAGATTTGTGAAAGGTTTCTTTCTTTTTGGGGTGTGTGTGTGTGTGTGTGGGGGGGGGGGGGGGGGGGTAACTTGAGAGTTGATTTTGACATGGTGACAGCCCTGATGTGGCCCTTTGCGGTCGGCTGGGTTGTAAACACCATTACCTTACCTTGCCTCATTTGCCAGAAAACTTCATGGGCTCATGTTCTTGTGGAGCTGGTAGACATCAGAAGTTAGGCCTAAGATTACATCTTTCACTGAAACATGTATGATGGCCTTGCTTGGCCCAGACATGATAACTTTGTTTGGTTCCATTACCGCACTGACAAGGGTGACGGTAACGATGATGGTGATATCATCATGCTGGTTTGCCCATGATGGAAGTGACAAAAGTTGTTGGTGACTGGCGATTGATCGATCACAGGCCCCCCCGTGGAGAAGAAGTGCGTGGAGAGGAGAGTTACATGACGTCCAGCGTCTCCAACAGCCACAGTGCTGCCTCTGCTGCCGGTGAGAGTTTCGGTAAGGCTGGCTGGCTGGCCCTGCTCCCCCAACCCCCAACCCCCAAACCCCTGTTTCATCTGTTGTTTTCTTGTTGAAGACAGGTATGCGTGTGCGAGATGCAATTTTTTTTTTTCCTTTTTTTTTTTTTTTTTTTTCTTTTCTTTCTTTTTCTTTTCTTTTTTTTTCTTTTTTCTTGTACAGCTGTTGTTAATTGGACTTGGAACTGTCAGTTCTGGATTTAAATGAAAATATTGTGTGTTTTTTTTTTTTTTTTTTTTCAGTTGATGCAGTCTTTTTTTTTTCTTTTTTTTTTTTTTTTTTTTTGATGCTGTGTCATTCTCTCCATGAAAACCTTGTTCAAAGATGCCCCCACCTAATTTGATCTTTGAATCTCGGGAAGAAATTAACATTTTTGATCTGATTCAAGATTTTACGGAAGAAAAAATTTTTAACAATGTTTCCTGTTAGTTTTTTTAGAAGGTGATTTTGAAAAGGTGGTGTGAATGTTTTTTAATGACTTGTGAGGTGACGTCAACACGGTGACAGCCCTGATATGGCCCTTTGTGGTCGGCTGGGCTATAAGCAACCTTCCCTTTCCCTGCGGTGTCATTCTGCATGCTCCCCTCCCCCACCCCCCCCCTTAGTGGCATTCTTCCCATGCCCCTCATTTTGGACACCCTGGGAACAAGCACATACCAAGGTTCTTCCTGTCTCAGAGGCAGCACGGGCAGTCCACC
Source organism: Conus betulinus (assembly GCA_016801955.1). NCBI lineage: Eukaryota > Metazoa > Mollusca > Gastropoda > Neogastropoda > Conidae > Conus > Conus betulinus. Next base: position 395,023 of record JADBJO010000515.1, on the reverse strand, counting down.
AGGAGCAGTGAATGCAGGCTGACCATGACATAGTTCCTGAAGGAGAGTCTGCATTGCTGCTCGGCCCCATAGGTGGTGTTCAAAGGTGCCTGTAGTGGTTCAGTATACCCGGCACGTCGCCTCTTGCTGACTTCAGCAGCTGCTTAGTTGGGAGCCAGTGCATGTGGGCTTACCTACGTGATGGTAACCTCCACATCCCTCCAATGACTGTCCTCTGTGGTAGTTACCAGTGCCAGGCAAAACATTTAATTTTTTCTACACAGTTTCTTGGTCCTTAACTCTCTTGACAAGTGAGTGCCCGACCAGAAATCAAGTGAGCGCCCGCCAGCGCCCGGTAAAACACGTGGCAACAATGGGTGCCGCCATGTTTCTCGTAGAAAAGGAAGTCTCGCGAGAACGTGACTTCCTTCTTCCTGTAGCCATTTACTTCTGTTTGCAAAAAAAAAAAACGCGAGTCGATACGTGCCGTGGTTCTCGAGTTATGAATTTTTTAAGTTTTGAGGTCGAAATGCTGTTTTTCACCATGGCTAACCTTGATTTCTGCCGTTCTAAAATGAGATTTAGTGATGGAGATACTGTGTTTTGTAGGATTTACGGCATAAGACTTGGTGAAAGTGCCGGGTAATGAAACTTCGAGTGACCTAGATTTCGACTGGGATGAGGTTCCAGGTATGATGAACAACAATTCGGAAGGAAGTTCTGAAGAAGATTTTTTTTTTTTTCCCCGAGTAAATGGCTCATGTGACATTCTTCAAACTTACGATATAGCAACACATATATTCGTAGGAATTTTTAAAATGATTTTCATTTCATTATTTCTTTTCCTCTCTTTTAAATTAATTTTTTAATTGGGTAACCATGTTCAAATTACAGGGTTACTTACCTTGCTGATGGTTTTCGGCGTAACCAAGCTCAGAAAAGTGCATACTGAAGAGGGTTAATGGACCTTTAACAGTTTCTTTCCCAGTTTCCAGTCTTTGCGATCTCTCTTTGACTTGCTGAAAAAAAAAAGAAAATAGAGTATCCTACTCAGTTTGGGAAGAAAAATTCTTGAAAAAAAGGCAGATTAATCATTATGTCATTCTTTATCTAAAGAGTGTTAATCTTCTTTATTTCTTCTCTCATTTAATTTTTTGTTCACATGTCTGACCCCGAAGGTTTCTAAGCATAAGTCAGTTGTGGCCTTTAATTTACAATTATTCAAGACAATTCCCATGTTAATAAAAAAAAAAAAAAAAAAAAAAAAGCAAAAAAACTAAGAGGCATGCACCCTGGCTAAAGCCTCGCTGGCTCGATGGTGCCACCGACAGATTTTCCTCTATTGAACTCCCCATCCTGTGGATAACAAATCACCCTATGCTGTCTGTCGGCCACTCTGATTCAACTTTCCATCATACAGATAACAAACCTATCGCCCTGTGCTATCTGCCACTCAGTATGCCTGCATGATTTACATGAACTGGTGAGACCAGGGATTTATAAGAGCCGGAATTGGTAGAGCGCCTGACTCATAATCTTGGTGATCCTGGGGTTGCGGGTTCGAACCTCCGCCAGGGCGTTTCGGTGCAGGGGATTTTTTCCCTCGGAGTTAACATTGGTTCTGACTCCATTTCCCATACAGTCCTTTGAATGAGACTATAAACCGAGGTTCCGTGTGTGAACGCACACGTAACATCTTGCACACACGTAAAATCCTATCACCAGCATTCGGAAGAGTAGGCCAGTTTGGCCGTTGGTATTGATGACACGTGACACATAGCATGCACCCTGAGTGAGAAACGGAAAGAATGAAGGAAGTAAGGAAAATGAGTGATCGATATTGAACGATACTGACTGGATGACACAGGAAACGACTGAATGAAGCGCCAGCTGGCAGCTCTTCAGTCGGCACTACCCAAGTAGGCAGCCCGTTGTGTAAATGAGTATTGATTGTAAAGCGCTTAGAGCTTGGTCTCTAGCCGAGAATAGGCGCTATATAAGTATTCATTATTATTATTATAATTCCCCACCCCCCCCCCCGCCCCCCCCCCAAGCCTGCTGTAGCAGTCCATGTCTCTCCTGTCCACATACTTCATACACAAATACACGTAGGACACGGTGCCAGACAGCAACTTTGTGGCAAAGTGACCACAAGGCATGGAAAGGAATTGTAGGTTGTGTCTGAAACTAAAGGATTGGCATCTGTTTTGGAGATGAGTGAAGACATAGTTTTCCTTTTTTTTCTTTTCTATCATAGTCTGTTGCTTTGTGATGATTTCAGACATATTGTTTTTTTTTTCTTTTTTATATCATAGTTTGTTGTTTTGTGATGATTTCAGACTTTTTTTTTTCTTCTTTTTTTTTTCTATCACAGTTTGTTGCTTTGTGGTGATTTCAGACATATTGTTTTTTTTCCTTTTTTTCTATCATAGTTTGATGATTTGTGATGATGATTCCAGTCTTCTTTCAGTTTGCATACATGGGGAAAGAAAAATCAAGGGATGCAATGAGAATTTTGTAGAGGAGATTGCAAAGTTGGTTTAGAGTGGATTATTTTTTCATTTTAAGAATTGCAGTAAGTACTATGATGACTACTTGTCTTTTAGTCAGTCCTTGAAATTTCAGAACGTCATTTGACAACATTGTGGAAAGCTTCTTGAATATTATTTATCTGTAATGTTTGCATTCAGTGTAAATTGGAAGTGACAAAATACATGTCCCTTCACAGTCTAGCCGAAATACATGAAATAGGCAACAAAAGACATATGACTTGCTGCGTTTTAATTTTTTGCTCAGGAAGGTCACCAGCAAATCTTGAACTGAGTTTTACATATTCTCTGCTAAAGTTAAAAGAGAGAGAAAGAAACAAAAAAGCAAACACCTCCCTAAAAAAATCATTAATTTTTTTTTTTATGCAGGAAATTCTGTTTTACTGACAGACTTATGTCACTGTCATGTGATCTGATGCTTGTGTGATTATGAACAGACATCGTGCGTTGCCGACGCAGTGGCAACTACGTGGTGGTGGGGGGAGAAGGGGGGTAGCCGGACGGAGGAGGAGAGCGAGAAAGCACGTTTCATCAGCATTGGGGATAGTGGCGGCAGCAGCAGCAGCAGCAGCAACAGCGCAAATCTGGTCATGTCCAGCAGCAGCAGCAGCAACAGCCTGTGTCCAAATGGCGGAGGCGAGCGTCACAGCAAGAAGGTGGGGGTCTGTGTGTAGCTTGACAGGTGGACCTTACAGTTTTACTGTTCTTGAATGTTATGCCTTTTCTGACAAAAAGCGGACATGGAGACTGGTCTGAAAGGCTCCAGAATCCAGGTTTCGTGATAATGCCTTGTCAAAAATGAAAATACCTATTTATTGTGTATGGTTTCGTTTTCATTTTGCTGTCAGAAATCAAATCATTTTGCCACCAGAGATCAAGTTCCAGAGAAATTGTCTTTCTCATATCATCAGCTGTCAAAGATACTGACCGCTCAAAAGTTGGAATTTTGTCATGGAGCGCTATCGACTTTCTGTGATTTAATGAAAGGGTCCCATGTGGCAGATTGTTCTTTTTTTCCCTTTTCTTTTTTGCATCCTAACTCGAACTCTCCTAGCTTTAGTGTTTGTGAGATGTATGTGACAGCATTTAGTCTTAGCATTAAAGGTGTATTCTCAAGATTGGCAGTAATTTGCAAGTCTGATGGGAAACATCCAGTGTTTGACAGATTGTGAAAATAAACACTCGAATTGTTTCCATAGAGTCTTAATGATCCATTTGAGTAGGCATTTTTACCTGCTGTAGGATCAGAATGAGAAGGCTGATGCACTCTCCAGGGCAGGTAGCAATGTGGAGCAGTTCAGCCACCCATTGACCTGCAGAGAGGTCAGATCTACCATCATCAACCAATACCAAAACCAGTGGAAGAGAAGGCTGGGTGCAGACAGTGGTGCTGATCCTGTCCATCAGCTCCAGAGGTACCAAACAGTCCTGTTCAGACTGAAAGCCAGCCACTGTTGACTGCTGAGCCACCTCAGCCGAATTAAGATTGCCCACAGATGAATGCCATGCGGCACTGGATATGACGATGTTTACATCTTCCAACACTGCCTAGCACATTGTGTTTATACGGAGTCAAATCTGACAAGAGAGTGCAGAGCTGCAGATGCAGCTTTGGGGCAGCCGTCAGGACCTCAAGAAGACTGTGGGATTTAACGTGGTGACAGGATTGATGATCTGATGCAGCCAGTAAAAGTTGACCAAAGAAGAAGAAGAAGATCAACAAAATCTAGGTGGGATGGGAGAAGTCTAAAAGATGGTACTAGGCCTCGCAACCTGTTACTGCGATAGTGTGGTGCACCATGGGGTGGACTATGGGTTTTGATGTGGTCAGAATGGCCTTGGAGTGGACACAATGGTTTGGAGTTAATCATAAAAAATCGTACATGAGCTTGTAGAGGATTTCTCTTGGAAGTCAGACAGAAAGTCGTTTCCATTGAAGAAAATCATGAAAACTTTTATCTCCATGAATCGTAAAAAACACAACATAGGGGAAAATTGTAAAGGAAAAAAAGAGAGAGGGATGTGCAACAGAGAGGTGGTGCAGAGGAGGAGGCACAAAGAGGGGTAGCCTGTATGTGCGGGTTGGGTAAGGATAAGAATGTGTATTGAGTGGCTGTGTAAGGGCAGCCTGTTCACTTCGATGTGTTAGTGCTTGTGTCCACAGCTTTGTTGCTTTTATGCATGTTGTTTACAGTGCATGCATGTTGTTTACAGTGCATGACACAACAAATGTCGTCAGACAGTCTGAATCGAGAGCATTCATTTTTTTTCTTGTCTGCAACCACAGGTGACATTCACACCAGTCCGACAAGAGATAGTGGCTTCCCTCGATCCTCAGGCTCCCCCTCACCCCCACAACAACCCCCTGCCTTCCCACCACCCCCCTCAGCCCAGCCCAGCCCAGCCAGGCCCAGCAGCAGCGGCGGAACAGCCTGGGCTACTTCGTGGTGGGCAACCCCACCCCCTGCCCAGCTCTCCTCCGCCCCGGGCCCCCAGCTCTTCCTCCTCAGGATCTCACGCCCCCATCCCCCCTATCGGGCATGAGCTGACCTCCAGGAACGGTCGCGCCAGGGAGGCCAAGGTCGCGCCCTACATTCCAAAGTCGGAGCCCAGCGCCCTGCTGCCGCAGTCCCACCACCACCACCATCACCCACCACCACCCCCACCCGCACCCCAGTGTGGAGAGGGTCAAGAGCAACCGCAGTCCACGGCCGGACGTGAGTTCTCTCCTTTGGTTGGTTCCTTTCGTTCCCCCGCACCTTCTCCTTCCCTGTGGTTGGAGATGTTGAGATTATGCCAGAAGGCACAGCATAGGGCGGCTGAAGCAACAAAGGAAAGTGTGTGTGTGTGTGTGTGTGTGTGTGTGTGTGTGTGTGCATGTGTGTGTTTTTTTTTTGTCTGAAATTTACTGGTAATGAATTAGGTCGATGACAAAAAATTTATTCAAAATCTTGGCATGGATTCTTGTGGGGGCCTTTTTTTTTTCAACTGCTTTCGTGATGATCGTGGTTTTAATTTCTTTTCTCTGTTCATGGTCATCATGTGTTTGTGTGGGTCTTCAGTGGCTGCAAAGGGCATAGAAATGGTGGCCTAGGTGGCGCCCTCTGGAGGAGGATGCTCCTGCATTGCTAACTCCCTTGTTTCTTAGCATTTTGTCATCAACAGGGGGCATAGTTGGTGATGGGGTTTTTGAATCTGAATTAATGCCATCAAATTCTTCTGAGGTGACTTGAGGGCAACAGTGTGGTCTTCTCGCCGGTTAGTTTGTCTTCCAAGGATGTTGGAGTTTGAACCTGGTAGTAACTTAGTATGGAGGGAGCCTAAGTGGGGTGGGAGTAACGCAGCTTGAGAGGGAATGGAACAGGTGACACACGCCATCCCCCCACACCCCCCCCCCTTCACCCCCAAACCCCCTCTAAAAGAAAAGAAGAAAAAACTGAGTCAGGATCTTTCCCTCAATAAACAATAGACATTATCTCACCTTTGCCACAGTGCCTGATTTTTTTTTTTTCCTTTTTTTTTTTTTTTTTTAAACACAAATATTTGACACGACCCACTTTACACCAAAGCGTTTGTTACTGCGATGCCCGGTGGTGTGCGAGTTTTAAGTTGCGCACTGAGGATGATCAGAGCAACGGGAGCTGGTATGTGTCCAACTGGAGTGGAGGCCCATTTAAAAAAAAAAAAAAAAAAAATCGCTCAGCTTGGAAATGTAACAGTACCAGGTCTGTGGTTTCCAGCCCTCTTCCCTGTCTCCCACTGTGTCTGATACACAGACCTGTTTACCCACATGAATGTGGTATATTTATATACTTTTGCAACAAAGAATTACAATGAAAGCATCAGATCAAATATGTCAAAAAAAAAAAAAAAAAAAGTCTTGGGATGAAGTTCTTGAGCTATACTTGCACTTGCAGTGCGTAATGATTGTGGTTGCGCACTGAGACCAAAGAGCGACAACTCGCACTAACCTGTGTGCGAAAACTGGATGAATTTGGTGATGTTGGAACAATAACAGCGACTGCAGGCTCTGAAATATTAAAAAAAATAAATAAGTAAAATAAAAAAAAAAAAAAAAACTAGTGAGATATTCTGATTTTGTGCCAGTCTGTTGATGAATCTGTTTTGAAGGTAATTTGTATTTGTAGATTCGGAGAAATCTTTCCTTTACAGTGGGTACTATAAAATCAGGTATTCTTCTACTGTCTACCCTCTGACGTGCAATGCTGTGGACACACACACACACACACACACACACACACACACACACACACACACACAAACAAACACAGCCTTCCTTGCCTTCACAAAAGTTTGGAAGCTATATACATAACTTTGTAGAAAAAACTCTCTTTCATTGAAAAGTAAACCATTAGCAGTTATGGTGTACATGCCAGGGTACACTGTAGGAGTGGTATGAGTACTAGTCTTTGAAATGGAAACCAAAGTCTGATATGTAGGATCTATGTAGTCCTATGGAAGAACCCACCGCAGTCAGGAAGCTGTTTGGGGCTGAACTTTAGGTAGACAAGTCCTCTGACGGGTAAACACAAGCAGGCATTTTAAAAGGAAAACAGTGGGCAATGCCTTGCTATGATTTTATGAGAACAGTGGATCCCATTCAATCCTGAGCATTGCTGTAAGCCCCGCTGAGTGCACAGATGCCGCTTCAGGACTGTCGCTACATAGAAGAGAAAGAGCAGCCATAAAGAAAAAAAAAACATCCCCCCCCCCCCCCATGTATTTGTGCATAAGAGAAGACAAAGAGCAGACATGAAAAGAATACCTGAACTGTTTACATGCTGTAGGCTGATAGAATTAGGCAGTATATCTGTGGAAGCCATGTTAGGCTGATAGAATTAGGCTGTGTTATTGTGGCAGCCATTTTGCTTGATTTATCGTCTTCAGGCGTTTTTTTTTTTTTCTTTTCTTGAAAGTTGAAGCATACTGGTATCACAAAAAACAAACTTAAAAGAGGCCATATGGGAGAATGACCGCAGAATAGAAGAGACAGACAGCACCCATTCTGGACAGTGTTTTATAGCCACGACCGAGACACAATACAATTCAGTACCTCTACACAGTGCAGTTTAACTACAAAGAGGTACATTGTAAGTGATGCGAAATATCCTGTACAAAATCCAGCGCAGTGCCTGACGAAACATCTTTAATCGATACTTTGTTCATGTCAACCAGGTGGAGATCTCGTCGGCAGCCGCGCAGGGCAAGCTGGCCTACGTATCCCCCACTGTGCGTTCCATGCCCACCTCCTCCACCCAGCCACAGGGCTGCCGTGGGCACCCACACCCACGCCCACGCCGGTGGCGCCTCTGCCTCCCGCCTGCAGCCTGCCACCGCGGCCAACCTGAACCTGACGCGCGGCGTGGGAGCCTCGGGCGGCATGGGGCAGCTGTCTCCTGTGCAGGCCAGCGTGCAGCTGGGGCAGCCCCTGCTCCTCAACCCTGCCTCTCAGCTGGAAGTGCGCAGGTGAGGAAATCAGGGTGGATGGGGGATTGTAGTGTGTCCATGATCAACTGTTGTGACTGTGTGAGTGGTGTATTGGTGGGTATATGCTAGCCAGAAGACGGTGATTACAAAAAATTGACTTGGTATCTCTTGACATTGTCTTCTGCGTTGACTGGCTTTAATAAAAGGTGTTATGTTTTGTTTCTTTGAAATATTTGGTAATATGTATTATGGGCATTGGATAGTTTTGTTCGTCCCAGCTATGCTGCCAGTTGTCTCCTCTAGACGTAAACCATTTCCATCTGAGGCGACTTTCTCTGTTTAAATCCAGCCACTGACCTGAGAACAGTAGGTGCTTTTTAGTCCCCTTGATCTGTGCCTTTTCCAGAGTGTTGGCTAGTTTCAGGTTCTCTTGGTTAAATATTTTTCAAAGATTTGCTCTCCATTGAATGGTTATGTATTGTATGTGACTGAGCTTAGTATAAAATTTTGATGATGCAAAAACTTGTGTTAAACAATATAAAGCAGTACCATTACATGAAAGGGAAAATTGCCTGTACAGATGACAGTGTCTTTTTAAGTTACCATTTACTGTGTTAAGGAGTGATGTTGTTGATGCAAGACAAATGCTGATAAAATGCAGATAAATCAAAGTTTCATCATTTTCCATACATTTGCAAAACAAAAAATTCTTGATCCAGCTTAAATGTGGAAGTCATGTTAGATTTTATCAGTTAAGTCAGTCACCAAAAAGTCCAGGTTCGCCGAAGTATGAAAATGGACTGCACATTATTTACACCTTCACAGACTACAAGAATGAAGAAAAAAAGCAGAATAAATGAATAAAGAAATAAAGTTAAAAAGAATGTGGAAAAAAAAAAGAAGTAGTCCATTATTTACATAATTGAATTTGAAGCACAACATTACCAGTACCATTGCTTTGAAGTGGGTCCGTCGGTGATGCTGCCATGTCGATTTTGCCATTTGCATCAAAACAGTAGCGTTAAGAAACTATAAGCTTGAATCAATCAAAATTGTGTATGCAGAATAGATTTCAGTAGTTCAGTTGCATATAATTTTAATGTGTAATGGTATTCAGTACAAAAACAATGGTCAGACAGATCCAGCAAATTGATCTGCATGAATGCAACAATCACCTGTACTTGTATTTTGCGGTGCTTGTCCAGGGGAGGTGAAGTACAACTTGTGTGTCTGCAGAAAGTCTTGCTGTTTGTTGACTGGTGTACATAGTGGCAGAGGTTTTTGAAAAACAGATATGACCTGCTTAAGTGTTCATCATTGTTGTGGGTAATGATGTTCGTCAAATGAGTATGACCGATGAAGATAACAATGTCCACTGTGGTGTGTCTCCCCTTAGTGTTCATCATTATTGTCAGTAATGATGCTCATCAAGTTACTAAACGATGAAGATAATGATGTTCACTGCAGTGTCTTCCCTAAGTGTTCATCCTAATTGCCAGTAATGATGTTGATAAAGTTGTTACGAACAATGCAGATAACGATGTCTACTGTGGTGTGTCTCCCAGTGACTACAGACACGGCGCCTCGGCCACGCTGCACGGCTCCCCCCTCCATCACTACCACCTGGTCCCCGCCCACCAGCAGCACCAGATGGCAGCACTGACTGCCGCCACCGCTGCCGCGGCTAGCGTGGGCCAATACGGCCCCTTTTCCCCCTCTGTCCCCCTCCACCCGCCCACCAGAGCCCCCGGCATGTGCAGTACACAGCCCACCCCCTTCCCGCCCACATGCACCCGGTGTTGCACACCTCCTCCATCCCCTCCTTTCCCTCGGCGCAGGTCCACCCCAACTACACAGGGGGCGCCAGCTATCTCAACTCGGCCCCCACGTCGGCTGGGGTGTACACCACCTACCAGATCGCGCCCATCAAGGCCAGGCCCTACCAGTACTTTGCCTGAGGTGCTCCCCAGAGACGAAGAGAGAGAGAGAGAGAGAGCAAGGTGACCTGCAAGAAAGGGGAAGCAAAAGCGACGCGGACAGGGCCAGTCATACACAGAAAGGGATTAAGTTGTGTGCATGGCCTGAAAATTTACCTGTTGACAGTTTAGTCCCCCCCCCCCCCCCCCCCCCAAGGAAAGGAGGTGGAGGAGGGGGACAGGGGTGGAAGGAGAGGGCGTGGTGGCTAAGCAAGGTGTGTGGTATGAAGACATGCCCTAAGCAAGGTGTGTGGTATGAAGACATCTTGGAAAAGTTCCTTGCCAGTAGAAAACCTGGAGTGTTTGGAAAAGGGATTAGGGTTTGTGGTTAAGGCAGGTGACTGGTCTCCTTGTGTCACGTTTGGGTGAAGGAGGGGGAAGATGGTGTGTTTTGGAAGGGTGAGGGGGTGGGGTGGGGGGCCACAAAGGAGGTAGCTAGGGATTTTGTGGGGAAGGGGGGGGGGGGGGAGAGGGAATAGGGGAGCAGTAACAAGCAGTGGGGCAAACTTTCTGTTGAGGAGACGTGTGAGAAAAGATGAAGGGAAGTGTTACGTTGGGTTTGAATCGGACAGATGTGCTAGCAGATACCATACCACAGAGAACACGAGTATTTTCCCAGCCTTCTCCCCTCCCGTTTCTCTCCCCTCTCTAGTAGCGAGTTACAATCGTCTTTGTTTTCGCTGTTACTACTACCATTGCTGTATTTTTGCCCTTTTTTGTTGTTGCTGTTAATTTTTGTAATGGCCGTTCCAGTCGCTGCGAATATTGACAAGCGGTATGATTAGTAATGTTGTTGTTGTTATCTGCTACCACATTGTTGTGTTTTTGCCGCTCTAGTTGCAGGCACTGATGGTTGTTCCTGCCTCTGATGGAGGGAATGGGGAGCGGTAGGAACCAAGGATACCACTACAGAATGCATAGTGGCCGACAGGCTTGCAGGCTGTTGGCGTCGAGGTTTGGAAACCCCTGACTTGCTGGGCGGTGCCTGTGGTGGTGTCTTTACAACACTGCAAAGGATTCTTTTTTTTTTCCCCAGGCCGTCTGGGGAACTGTACGGACAGGGGAATACTAGGAAGGTTGGCTTGTGATGGACCTGTAAGAAATTCCTTCCTGAATGCTGTAGAAAATGAAAGAAGATGCTTGGAGAAGATGCCGTTGAGCGACTTGAACATGTGTCTGGCAGTAGAGATGTGAAAGGATGAAGGGGTGTGTGGCATGGGGGGAGAGCAGTTTAGGTTTTTCTCTTAAGAGAAAATCTTGACAATGAATTTCACAGGTCTTGACAATAAATTTCACAGGTATAGGGTTACGTCAGTTTGGGCAATCCTTTTCGCAATCCTGGGTATTTCTTTTCATTATGCTATTGTTGCTGATTTTTTTTTTTTTTTGAATTGGAGTAGAGTGGTAACCCTTTATATTCCATGCTCGGAGGTGCAGTCAGCTAGTACTACCTTTTTCTCCATTTTCTTCCTCTTCGCTATGTAACGACTTCCTGGGAGACTTGGCTGGGAAGAGCTGTCGGTGTAGGAGACAAAAGTACATCATGCAGGTGGATTAGATTGGACACTAGCAGCCAGAAAAATAATGCCATAAGTGCTCATCCAGGCTGCCCTTGCGTTTGCAGCAGCCTGCATTTTGCTGTGAAAAGTATGTCAAGAAGTGATATTTCTTGCCAGAAAGATGGCGTAGATAGATTTTTTAGGGATGTGTTTTTTAAAAAAAAAAAAGTCCTGAACTAGATTCAAAGAAAAAGAAAATGAACACCACCACCAGAAAGAGAAAAGAAATTACAGTTAAATTATGTGAAAAGAAGCAAGTCAATCGGACATCAGAGAAGAAAGATGTGATTTTTTTTTTAGTGAAATAATTTTGCTCTTAAAAACTAGTTTTAAATGCTTGTAATCGACGCTACAAAAAATCGGGTCCATGTATATTTTGTGATTGCTTTCCTTCAGTAAAGAGAAAAGGTTGGAAAGGAGGAAATGGAAATGGGACGATAGATGAATGAAGGGGAGCTGGAGTAAAATAGTAGTGGAGATGGTTTAAGATGGTAGCGGAAGTCAGAAGTAGAATAAAGTGGAATTAAATCAAGATGGAAAGAAAAAGAGGAATTGAAGTAAGATAAGAAATGAAAGAAGGTGGAATTAAATCGGTGTAGAATTACAGTCAAAGAAGTATTGATAAAATAACGATAAAATTGTTTCAAGATGCAGTAATGGTGGAAAGAAAGAAAGTTGCAATAATGTAGTAGACTTGAATCAGGGTAGAAGGATAGTAAAATAGACTGACTACAGAGATAAAACAACAAAAAAATGGTAGACTGGGATGAAGGTGGAATGATGCAGGTTTTAAATCAGGACGGAAATAATGTTGGAATGAAATGAAGATGACAAAATTGCTTGAACTGGCAGTTAAGTTAAAAGTAAGGTTGATTCTGTGCATAGTTGAATATTTGGTGGAAGTTGCTTTGGAATAGCATTGGAACAAAGTCCAGAAGGAGCAGAAGTTGGATTCAACCCAAGTGGAAATATGTGGGATAAAATCAAGATGGAATGATGATGGAATTGAATTAGGATATAATGATGATGGAATTGAAAGATAGAATGATGATGGAATTGAATTAAGATAGAATGATGATGGAATTGAACTAAGATAGAATGATGATGGAATTGCTTTGGTTGTAACCAAGGGAACCACTAACATTGTCCATGTCCTGTTTACTTTAGAATGTGTACCACGCTAGGAAGAACATTGGGTTTGGACTTTTTTTTTTTTCCATAGTGTGTGTTTCCAAAGGTCCTGCTGACTGCTCTCTCTGTGTCTCTGTCTCTCTCTGTCTCACTTTTTCTGTCTCAGTGTTTTTCTTTATCTCTGTTTGAAATTGTTACTTTGGTTGTTTTTTTTTTTTGAGTGAGAAATGATGCCCAAAAGGGCCTTAAAAACCCTTATTGCCGTTGAAAGTTGAAGTTATATCCATTGTCCTTGCTAGTTATTAGATTGCTTCTGGGCTGAGACTTGCAGTGGCTTTCAACAAGTCATCTTCACTTGTTTTCTGGCTTCAGCCTTCACATTTCTTCATCTCTTCTTTGCAAACTTTGTTGTTTTTTTTGTGTGTGTGTGTGTGTGTGCAAACCTGTTTCTGTTCTTCACAGAGTTGTTTCCATTTGAAGTGTTTTTTTCATACCTCGTGGTGTTGTTGCCCCTCTCTGTGTTCCTTGTTTTTCTTGACTAGATTTTTCTGCTGCTCCTGTGCGTTAAAATTCTGGATCATAGAACTGACAGTTGCGTTGTTGCCGTCAGTGTGTTGATTGGCTTCAGGTTCTGTGGCGTATACATGTATGTCGCTGCTGATTGGGCGCAGCAGCAGGGTCTGGATTCTGCTTTCTGTCTGGATCCGTTGGGGGATCAGACACGTGTTGTTTGCCTTGTTTACAGTGGTGCTTGAAATACTCTCCTGTGGTTGGATTTGTTGGTCAGGTGTCTGTCACATTCTCTCTGCCTCTTTTCTTTTCTTGTTTTTCTTTCTGTCTGTCTGCCTCTCTGTCTCTCTCTCTCTCTCTCTCTCATATAAGCATTGGGTTGCTCCATTAAACCGAGGGGTGTGCTTCAGCCTTTATTTGGATTGTTCAACCTTGTTCGCCCTTGGTCTGCCTTCTGAGGATACAGGCCATTGATTGCAGTAATTCATAAAGGCGGTGGGAAACACAGGGCGTGTCACAGGTTCAATAGTGTGTGACATCTAGCCCGAGAAATGTTGAACCAGATAAGCAGATCTGCTGGCAGGCTACAGGCACGGGAGGGAAAGAAATGTCAAGAGAGCCATGCGTGCTGCCTGCACTGATAAAAAAAAAAAAAAAAAACATAGGCAAAAACTGGTCTATTGGTAAACAAGCTGTAAAAAACATTTAAAATGTCACTGAAAACAAACTGTAGCAGGTTGAATAGAAAAAAACGGAATCCCACTCTTTGGAGCCTCGTTCTCAATGTCAGACCAGATTGGTCTTCCTTTTTTGCTTGCTGGTGAAAGGTGAATGAAATTTATTACAAAGCTTGCTGTGTGTGTTTGAATCAAAAGGAAAAAAAGGGGGGTGGGTGACGTTATTTCTATTTGGGCCTATCTGGCAGACATTCTTGATCTGTGAATCCAAAATTGTGTTGTAAATGTCGAAAAGTTTTTCCTTAACCCAGGTTGCAAATGATGACCAATCAACCGTAGGGGGAGGGGGGAATAATAGACAAGTTGTAATGGATTAATGTTCGAGTTGATCATCCCTTGAATGATGGGTATTGGCAGGCACTAAAGTGGTGGGTGGGTTTGAATGGCTCCATGAATTTGAGATAGTGTTTGTTGTTGTTGTTGTTGAAAGGAAGGACTGAATGGAATAGAGGTGAAAGGAACGTTGCCTGCTGATCCCCGTTCTGTCCTCTCTTTTCTCTCAGTTTCCTCCTGTGCTGGTGCCAGTCTGACGGGAAGGAACTAGCAAAATGCAAAGAGTAGGGAAAGAGGAGATGGAAAGGTGCGTGGTGTGAAACGAGGGAAGGTTGGAATGGCAAAGGTGTGCCAGTAGACAAAGGAGGAGGGGAACTGTAAAGGCAGGTCGTGAAGCAAGGAAGGGGAGGAAATGAAAAGCTGAGGAAGAGGACTGAAAAGGGAGGGCGTAAAGCGAAAAGAGGGAGGAGGAGAGGAATAGAAAGGGAAAAAGGAGGGGGGGGGGGGGGGGGGGGGGGGGGGGGGGGGGGAATTTTGAAGAAGGTGTACATTGAAGAGTCGAGGGAAGACTTTCCACATCTTTCTTGTTTTTTGCTGTACATCCAGAGAAATACATATATATTGTAAAGAGAGATCTTTTCGGTGTTATGTGTAAATACGTGAAAGGAATCCTAATGTATCGTCATGATTTCCTGTGTGTACATAATACATTTAAGATTACATGTAGCTTCATCATAAATGTGATTGCAAAGATGATGCAAGCATTGTTTATTTAGAATATTTATTGTTTGAGAAGAAAGGGAAAAAAAAAAAAGTTGAAATGTCACGCCCCCCTAAAAAGAGGACATGGTTCTCTCTGCTGTGGCTCAGAATGATTTTTTTTTCTTTCCTTTTCAGATTGCTTCTTTACAGATTATTTGAAATCGTTTAGTTCGTTGTTTGGTCTGCATGACTGTATCAGGTTGTTTTTACTTTCTGCTTTACTTAGCCAGTTTTACAATGTCCATGATAATTCTTGTTGAGTTAATGGCTGGTTGGTTTAGAAAAAGAGCCAATTGTGGATACTTCACTTTTTGTGTCCAAGGAATCCTTCCCTCCCCCACCCTCTTTTTTTCCCTCAGGAAGGAGAGACTACAGTTTTTTTTGTTTGTTTTTTCTTTTCTTTTCTGCTTTGTTTTGATCCCTGACTTCAGTCTGGACTAAATGTGAATCTCCCTCTTTGTAAATAGCTTTCAGAGCCGTCATTGGGTTGTCGACTGGTCTGAAGTGCACAGGGACTCCCGTGTGACAGCCGAGGACAGTCAGCCTCTGTTAAGTCTGAGGTTCACCTCTTTCTGTACAGATCGTGTGTGTGGTGTTGTGTATTTATATTTCATATATATATTATATATATGTGTGTGTGTGCGTGATTGGCAGGGGACTGGGGTTTCAGTAGTCTTTCAGTGGTGACTCTGTGTATTTGAAGTCTTTCCGATACAAGTGTGGATGTGGGTGCATTGAAGGAGACATTTCTGGCACTGGAATGGCAAGTGCTGGATTTCAAGTTTTGTCCTTTGCTTAATTTTTTTTTTTTTTTTTCAAACCTGAGGTGGTCAAACCTAGGTGCATGTACATCTGAGCAAAATTCTTTTCCAATCTGGATGCAGACCTGGAGGTGTTGGTTGGTTGTTTTTTTTTTCTGCTGCTTGTTCTTTTGCATGTCTAAACTGTCTTTCTAGTCAGAGTTTGTTTGGCAGTTGAAGTTGAAGGAGGAGAAGAGCTTAGACTATCGGCATTGTGGACAGTTTTGCCAGAGAGAGTGGTTTATTGTTGTCATCTACTGCTTCGTCGGTACTCACATGTTGTACAGTTCTTTATGTTCTTTTTTTTTTTTTTGTGTATGTGTTCTGCGTGTGTGGTTTTGCAGCGCCCCCCCATTGTTGCATGTACAGAAAATCTGTCGTGGATATTCCATAGAGTTTGGGGGAGAGAGCAGAAAAACTGCATTTTTTTTTTTTTTTTTTTTTTTACGACACATGGTGTTGCTTTATATGGCATTTATGTGTAATGTAATTTCAGTGGAGAATGGTTTGCGATGGTGAAATACGATCATGATTGGTGATTGTTTTATCAAGACATTGATATATCAGCGTACAGGTTTCCTTGCTTTTCGTTGGTGGGGCAGTTTCAGTTTCGGCAGATTTGCATATATGTATGCTCTCTCTCTGTGTTTTGTTTCTCCTCCACACTGGGTGCAACTACACTCATATTTCTTCCACTGTCCCAACCATAGTCAAACCAGTGTAGTGTGGTTAGGTAAGTGCTAGTACAACTTATTTTGATGACACATTCAGTTTTTAATTCAAAGGCAGAACAAAAGGTATGAGGCAGGTCTTTCAGACCAAGAGTGCAAGAGTTTATTTGATCATGTTCTTTATTTTTTTTTCTGTTGTTACGGTTTTTAGTATTTTCTATAGCTTGTTTTCGTCTCTCCTTTAGTGAGTGGTGCAGTTAGTACTGGTTAGAGAAAAGGAAGGGAGGGAATGTGTAAATATGGAGAGGGGGGGGGGGGGGGGGGGGGGGGGGGGGGGGGGGGGGGGGGGGGGGGGGGGGGGGGGGGGGGGGGGGGGGGGGGGGGGGGGGGGGGGGGGGGGGGGGGGGGGGGGGGGGGGGGGGGGGGGGGGGGGGGGGGGATTTGTTTTTTGGTGCCATTGAAATTTTTAATAAACGAATTATAAAATGAACAAATCAGTGGGGTGGGTTATTTTTTTTTGTTTTGTTTTGTTTCTTTCTTTTCTTTTTCTTTCAAATTTTAGTACATAAAGGAAAGAGGTTTTGCAGTTGCATGTCTGAACGCAAAATGTGGAGGGAGTTTGTCATTTCAGGGGGTTGGGGTATTTGTAAAGTAGCATTTTACAAGAAAGTTCAGCGAGACTGCTCATCTTCCAGCAAGGCTTTTGTTTTGTTTTGTTTTTGAACCGTTGTCCTAGTCTGTGCTGGATTGGCCTCACCATGCAGTACAAAGACACATTTTGGGGGGGGGGGGCTCTCCCCCCCTTTTTTTGTGTGTTGCGTTCCCCATTAACCAGTGCATGTGCAAGCAGTTAAACACATCACACTTTTCTTTCATGGCAAAATCTCAGTGTGAAGCTGGGGGCTGGTTTGAGAAGGCTCGACTGAGTGTAGGCAGGCGGGAGGAGAAATGTTGACTTGTCTCACTTTTTGGAGTTGAATTGGGACTGTGTTTTATTGCCCCCCATGACTCTAGCTCCGAGTGGTGGCAGTGTCTGTTCAGCATGTGTGGGGGGGGGGGGGGGGGGGGGGGGCTCTCCCCCTTTTTTGTGTGTTGCGTTCCCCATTACCAGTGCATGTGCAAGCAGTTAAACACATCACACTTTTCTTTCATGGCAAAATTCTCAGTGTGAAGCTGGGGGCTGGTTTGAGAAGGCTCGACTGAGTGTAGGCAGCGGGAGGAGAAAATGTTGACTTGTCTCACTTTTTGGAGTTGAATTGGGACTGTGTTTTATTGCCCCATGACTCTAGCTCCGAGTGGTGGCAGTGTCTGTTCAGCATGTGTGTGTGTGTACATGGGGTTGGTTTTTTGTTTGGTTGGTTTTCCTGATGTGTCGACTTGCTATCGTCATCAGATGTTGTGCAGGTCATTGGTTTCTCCCTGTGGCGTGGTGGGACTTAGCCTGCATTTCTCGGGCAGGTGGAATAAAGACTCTCTCCCTCTCTGTCCCTTTTTCTCTCTCTTTTCACACTTCCCTCTCTCTTTCTCCCTCCCCTCCCCACCCCTCCCTCCCCGCTCCCTCCTTCTCCCTCTCTCTCACCCTCACCACCACCACCCAGCTGTTTCTCTCTTTCTGTCTCTCTCTCATCTCTTTTGAGCCATGTCCCATCAGCGGTGATATGATGATGATGAAAACCTATCCCTTCCCTCCGATCACACCAGTAGTTTCGGGTTGTAAATATTAAATCTTGTTTGGCTGGAATGTTGGACTGGTGTGTATATTTATTGGGCATGTTTTTTTTTTTTTTTTAATCTTTTTTTTTTTTTCTTTTCTCATGTTTCATCTTCTAGAAGAAAAAAAAAAAACCCAGAGAAACGAAATGAATGTTGTAAACTAATGGACTTGATGTTGTATGTCGTTGGCATGGATTTGTGTTTATTACTTGGTGATGTTTGTGTGGTCTGTATTTGAGATAGGAGATCATGTTTGATATGTTTAGCTGGGTGTGGTAATTTGTCTACATGCTCTCCAGGTCTCCCATCTCTCCTGTGCCTGCCCCACACCCACCATCTCCCCACCCCCCCCCCCCCCCCCCCCCTTTTAAGAATATTTCTAGTATTCTTGATTATTGCTAGCATTGTTACCATCAGCCATCACCACCCACCACCATCCATATTATCATCGTCACTCATCACCCACCCTCCTCTGTGTGGATTGCAATCATCATGGAATACATTGCCGTTCACATGCAGTGTTAGTGTCACATGGTAGTACTTGGGATTTCAATGTTTGTGCCTTTGGGGGGAAGGGGGGGAGTGGAGAACAATCTTGTCAGATGCTGGCATTGTCATATGGTGGCTTTGTTGTCCAGCCCACGCAGCTTGACAGGATCATGCATAATCAAAGTTTTACAGTTCAGGATATGAGCATTAGAAAGTGAATACCTGTACACATTGAAGGAACAGGGTAAGCGGTGTACATTCCAGACGGATGATCTTCGTCAAGCAAATCGGAAGTAAAAACGAATAGAAAGGGTAGAGGGGAGGAGAAATCGGGGAGGTGAAATCGGCGTTCAAACGTTCCTGGTAGTTCAGTTGTTTTCAGTTTCAGCAGAAAAGCAACCTGATTTGAGTCTTTCAGCGAGTCGCCGTTCCAGTTTTTGTCTGTAGCTTTGATGCGGTAATTCCTTGGAAAAATGTCTGCAATGCAACTCCCACCGTGGCTGTACCGTTACGATGATTCAGACTACTCCCAATTTTCTTTGCAGAGTGGTGTGTATGTTGGCCAGGGGCACAATAATCATTGTTTTGGGGTAGGGTTTTTTTTTGTTTGTTTAATATGAGTGCTCCAGATATGCAGAACTTCATGCTTAGGAAAAGGAAGGAGGACGGGGAGACTTATTGAAAGGATACCCCCCCCCCCCCCCCCCCCAGCCCCCGTCTCCCCCCCCCCCTCCCCCCCCTCCCCCCTATCACACACCCCTGTCCACACACCCTAGCCCTATTCTTCAGTGTACAGTTGTGCTTTCACCAGTCTTTATCGTCGTCTTACAGAAAGGAAGAAAAACTTGGATTTCCTTCTGTAGATGTAAATAGTATTTGATTTTTTTTTTTTTTTTTTTTTTTAAGGGAAAAAAAAAGGGGGGGAAAATTGTATAGTAGCCTGTCGCAGGGAGAGATGTGTGTTATGTCTCGTGTGTATGCTCTGAAGAGTATTTTTATAGAAGGTAGCCAGCTCTGAAGATGCAAATGTGTATGATATATTTGTAGCTAGCTTCTGAGATGCATATATATATAAATATATAAAAATATATTAACATAAATGAATATTTATATATACATACTCATTGTAATACCTGTGTAAAATGGATTTGAGCTGTTTAATGTTGCGGTGACTTGGAGACATTTATGTGTACATTTATGGTGACAATATTGATGTGAGCTCTTGCCTGAATTGCCTCTGCTTGACTATTATGGATACTGCCATTTTTTGGGTTCTGTGATCTCACTAAATGCACACATCAAGGTGATTCTCCCCACCCCCCACCCCCCCCATTCATGAGGCTTTTTCCTCCCTCCCCTAATTTCCCATCTCCATATTTGTGTTTTGCTTGTTTGGCCTGCCCCCCCCCCCCCCCCCCCCCCCAGTCCTTTGTGTGTGTGTGTGTGTGTGTTTGTAGGTGAAAGAGACATTTTTCCAGCCAGGGGAGAGAATTTTAAAAGTGATTTGAGTTGGTCCATTCCATCCTTTGTGGCAGAGAGAGTGAGATAAGGGAGAGAGAGAGAGGAAGGGAGGGAGGGAGGCGGAAATCAAGTGTTTAATGAAGGAAATATCAAAGCTCTATGCATCCTCCATAAGATCATGGGACAGACAGTTGGAGTCTAAATCACAGAAGCCCCTGATCCAGCCATGGATTTTCCTAACAATGAGCTCCTGGTGTTGAATGGAAGAAGTACGGAAGGCGTAAGTGTACGGAAACATCAAGGACATGGATGGAGAATTAGGGTCAATCGGCTTTAAAATGTTCACAAAGTTTGCTGTTTTTTGTTCAGGGCCAAGACGGCGCAAGGTGCATGTTGTTAGTTTTAATGACAACTATATCCCTGTGTGAAAATCCCATCGTTTCCTCGGGTCTCTCCCTTCTCTTACCTCCTCCTCACTTCCCTTCCCTTTTTTCCCCCTCCTTGACCAACTGAAAAAGACTGGTGCAGAATAATGATGGTCTCGGTCATCACAAAAAAAAAATGTATATATTTTGAGAGAGAGAGAGAGAGAGCCACACCGGTCTTTGGGAAGCAAAGCTTTCCCTTTGCCACTTTCTGTTGGAATAGCCTTGATCGTGATTCCAGAATGGTGTAGATTTTGGGGCCCCCAGTCAATTGCCCTGGTGTTTGCATTTGTGTGTCACAGAGATATTGGTCACTTTGTCCTTTTTTTTTTTCCTCCATAGTTGTGTTCACTTGCTCAGTGGTATTTGTTGTTCTGCACAACAGTTTGTGACTGGTCGCATCTTTATTTTAAGGGGAAAAAGGCATTGTCAGAGTGAATATGTACTCGAATTTTATCATTCAGTGTGAGAAAGGGTTTTTTTTTTAGTTTGTTTTAGTACATCTGGATGTTGTATTCAATTTTTTTTTTCTTTTTCTAGTTTTGGTTTTTGTTTTTTCTTCTGGGTGAGGTTTTGTGTGCTGTAAATTTGGTGTGCATACTGGTTTCTTTCCTCCTGAAATGTGGGCTGTGCCTGAAACGAAATCCTTTTCATCCAGATTTGATACGAATCAGGCCAGATGTTTCTGAAGTAAAGAAGAATAAATTCTGCTTGTGATGCTTTTAAATTTGGTTCCTATTTGTGGAATTGCTGTGTGGCATTGTAGTGCAGTTGTTACCACCCCCACCATCACCCCCCCTTCCTGTCCCAAACTGTTGTCAGAGAAATGATCAGTGATGGTTTCCCTCAAACTGGATGGCATCAACAGGAGACCCGTAAAGGTGATTATGTGTGTGTATGTGTAAAAGTATGCCTGTGCAAGTGTATATGAGTGAGGGAAAGTGAATGAGTGAGTGAGACTGAGAGAGGAACAATGTTTAATGTTAGGGAAAACAAACTTCTGTGTTTATTTACAGGTAATTCTAGTGAGCGAGCTGCATTGTTGTATATCTGTGTTGGTTCAATGGCAGAAGTAAAAGCAGGAGAAACCTACCCGAGTCTTTCAGAAAAGGTTGCTCACATGCAGCGTAGGATCAAATGACAAACCTGTCTGCTGAAAAGCGACACTAAAACATGACAATTGAACAATGCCCCCAGACATCTCTCATGCACTGCCTTGGGGGTGGGGGCAATCTGACAGCTGTAGTTCTGAGCATGGGTAACTGGATGTGTTTTTAGTCAGAGGCAGATCCACCATAAAGATTGGAGTGGGGCAGTAATCGAGCAAGTGAGGGGAGAGAAAAAAAGAATTAGAAAGAAAACATTCCAGGTGAGTGAGTTCCAAGAAGAGGTCTTGGTTGTTTCCTTCCATGGTTCCTTGCGGGCGTTTCATGGCAAGTCCAGTGATGTAGGGTGGAGTGGCACAGTGACCCAGGCATGCAGTCCCCGTGGTCTTTACCTGGACCTCCTTTGGACTGTGCCATGTCGGGCACATGGATGAATCAAAGGTGGGGTGCATGATGTGGACCGAGATGCCTGGGCCGGCGCTACTTGGACTTTCGTCTTTGCTGGAGACTGTGGAATTGATTGAGATGAGAGAGAAGTGGGCAGTGTCTGCTTTTGAAGTCTGAAGATGGAGACTCACTTGGCTTGGTTAAGTCCTTAGTCAAGCTAATGGCATTTGAAAGCTGGTCCTGGACAAAACAGTTGTGGCTTTATTTTTTTCTTCATCTTAGAAATGCCGGTCTGGACCACATTCAGAATATCTTCACTAATGATGGAAATTGTTCGCAGTCAGTGGGCAGGACAGGCTCATTTTTTCAAAAAAAAAAAAAAAAAAGAAAGAAGAAAAAAAAATGAGCGAGAACCGCTCTGAATCATTTTTTTTTAAGTGTGTGTGCGTTGCCTGCATGACGTTGCTGTCCCGAAGGGTTCTGGAAAGTACCATTCAAAGCACAGTGATGGGTTGAGGACATAACTAGCTCAGTGAAGCAACATGGACACAAAATCTTTTTGCCAAAATTGCCATTGTGTTCCTTTTTTTTTTTTTTTTTTTTTTTTTTTTTTTGGGTTTGTTCTGTTCATACAGGCCAATAGATCAGAACTTTGTTCTCAAATGTGGGCGCCGTGGAATTCAGGGATCACCCAAGTGTTGACGGTGGTTTTCACTGCTGTGCCAGTCCTCACTGGATCCTGAGGTCCATGGTGGCTCAATATGTTCATTTATAAATACTCAGTATGAGAACTTGCTTCACTTAAAACTGACTCGCCTGTCCTTTGTAGTCGGTCATTTGGTTTGCATCATCCGTCTGTCTTTCAACAGGCATACTGTAAAGCCATCTTGAGATGGGTGGCTATCTGGTGCCGTTACCTGTTGTTTAATCCAGAGCAAGCTTCTTGGCCGTTCCACGTGTCCATCTTTGGAAAAACCTGGAATTCAGCTGTGCTAGTTCGTGGTGGATCTGTATTGGCTGTCCAGGCAGAAGTATGTCCATCTTGAGAAATCGAAGGTTAAATCTCATGGATAGCTGGTATTTTTTTTGTTTTTTTTTTCTTTTAAAGGAAAATTAAATAGCGAGCATATTATTACAATGTTTGAGAAATTATTCAAAGCAGAGCTTTTGTTCCCATGAGCTGTGGAATGACATTTAAAAGTGAAAATAGTGTTTTTAAAAAAAAAAAAACCAACAAAGAAAAAAAGTAGAGCCGCTAAACTCTAGCGTTGCCTAAAATTCTTGGTTGCAAAGGCTGCACTGCAAAAAATGGTCGTTGGTGTTCAACTTCTAACTGTCCTTGAAGACCAACAAGCAGCTGTATATTTTTGTTGCCAAATCTTTTAAAAAATAAGATCTTTAGTACAACTTTTTCCTGTTTGTCTGCGCAAGTATACGAAAGAGAGGCCGTCTGGTTGAGAGCTGGTAACAGCCATAATTTTTTTTATGCTTTTTTTTTTTTTTTTAAAATCTGATTTGAAAAGGAATCTTAAGAATTGTTTTGAACAGAAAAGGTTTGTCTTCAAATAGAAAAAGGTTTGTCTTCAAATGAGAAAGGCTGATCTTCACTCCACACAAGAAAGGTTGGTTTTCCTATTTCTTCTTCTGCCTAGAGCAGACTGAAATCGAGGGTGCTTGAATGGGATAGGTGGTGAAAAAGAAACTTGTTCATTGAAACAGGATTATTCAACCCATGAAGTTTCCAGTCTTTGGTCAGTCATGTGTATCTGGAATTATTTTGCATGAGGTGGGGAAAAGTCCCCCCCCCCCCCCCCCCATGTTTCAGATGGATAAATGTGATTATTAAAAGCTTATCAGTTTTTGTTCTCCATGAATTTGGTTGATGGGATACAGCTATAAAGCTGCTTGTTATGCTTTCTTGTTTTCATAACAAAGCCAAAAAGAAAGGGTGGTGGTTGTCCATGCTGCAGAGTTCTTAGTCTGAGCAGTTGTAGGGAGATGCAGAGAAATAGCCAAAGAGGAAAGGAGTCTTATCATGATTCCAAAACCAACTTGAAGGGTGCGCAGAAGGTGCAAACCTTGACCAAATCCGAGCAGTACCCTGGAAAAATTTTTCTTGCATTGTTCAGGTGATGGTGATTTCATACCGAGCTGCCAGTTTGACAGCTTACCTGGTAACATGTGATGTATGATTGGCGTGCATTGTCATGGAGTATCTGCTCCCGTCACTTGTAATTTGTTTCATAGGTGTCATACAGTGAATGCGACATATTGAATGAATGCGACGTATTGAATCCCATTGTAACATTCAAATCTTCAGTATGACATGGAAGTAATAACAAAATCCAGGATCTGTGGTTAGTTCGAGGCCGAGGCTGGTGATCCCCCCCCAAACAGTTGCTGGGTTTGTCCCATGGCTGCGTTCAATCTTTTGACAAGGTTCGTTAGAATAGGTTGAATAGTTCTTGCGTAATTCTGCAGATGGATGAACAAGTAAACAAACAACAGGGGTAATCTGCCTGGCGGAGGTAAAAGTCTTACCAGCAGACATTAATCACCGAGCAAGCGATCCGATTCATACCGTCGGCTGTTTCAGAGCATGTACAAACAGCATGAAGATGTGCACCTGTTTGCATGGTTTTCTCCCAAGCAGTGTGTGTGTGTGTGTGTGTGTGAGTGTGTGTGTGAGAGAGATCACCATTTTTACTCGCTTCCAAATCCAATGCAGTACGGATGTCGCCATCAGAGTAACCACTAGGTTTGACCAGTGGGTCTTGTCATTTCAATGATTTTGATGCAGACAGAGAACGATAAAAGCCATGTCCCTGGAGGAACAGAGCGAGAGATGTAGTAGTAGCTACAACCTGTCCCCTGCTTCTCTTTTTTTTTTTCCTGTATCTTTATGCACATAATTATTATGATCGTTGTGTATCACGTGCTTGGCTTGTACAGATCTGTTGTTGAAACCAAACACCAGCGTGACTTGAGATTTTCAGCGGAAAGGAAGATGCATTGCGTTTCCCCATGTCTCCCCACCTTCTTCACTGCATCGATAGAAACTGGTGTTCTTTGAACAGTGTTCGCTCCCCCACCCCCTCCTTCCCCGCAGTTTCTCTCTCTCTCTCTCTCTCTCTCTCTCTCTCTCTCTCTCTCTCTCATCTGCCTCCCGTTTTTTCAGTTCGTCTTGGAAATGTGTCAACCTGGTTTCAGAGCACTGCTAAAGGCTGCTGTTCTCTTTGAAAAGGATTGAGTGAATAGATAGATAGATGATTGCGCTGTCCTGCTGGCGATATTTGTTTTGCAACAAAAGCATGTGAGTGCCCACAGTGCCCTGTCCTTTGAGAACGTTGGATCCCAGGGGGCATAATTGTGCACAAGGCACTTCCTCTTTTCTTCTTTGCCTAACTTTCAGTATTGTTGTTGTTACCGTCCCTTCTTTGTTTTGTTTTTATTTGCAGGGGTACTTTTCTCCAGACGTAGGCTAGCCCCCCCCCCCCCCCCCCCCCTTTCGACCCTCCGAGTAACATGAGCGATTTATGTTTGTGGCTTGGGAAGGAATGGGTTGATTTTCCACTTTTATGGTTTGGCCTTTGTTTTGCCTTGCATTTAGTGGCTCCTCGTCAGCTTAGGGGTCGGTGCGACCCGTTTGACAGTTTCACAAGGCCACAGTGCTCCTTTGGGGAGATAACCTATTCGTAAGGGAACCGAAGGGGGATGGGATGGGATGAGAGAAGGGGGATAAAAGAGCCGTCTCATGTCAGGGCTGCTGATTCTGACAGTCGTAACTTCCAACATTCGTTACTTTTTTTTTGTTTTGTTTTTTTGTTTTTGTGCTGCTTTGTTTTTTTAAATCAAGCAACTTTTATTGGAAAAAAAGAAAGAAAGAAAGAAAAAAACAAGCCTACTAGACATGGTATTTTTAGTGGAAAAAGGTACAGCGGTGTGATCAGTGATTGCCGAGACTGTGTGCGACCCAACTTTCCCTTTTATTTTTTTTTTTTTTTTTTTTTGCTCGATACCAGAGTAGGTCAGCTGTACCGTAAAAAATCACAGTTGTGTGTCCCTGATACATGCCTTACCCTGAAGCCAGTGTCATAGGCATGCACTGCTGCATATATATTGATATGGAAGTCGGGGGCGATTCAGAGAGTGTCTATATTTGGTCACAGATTTGGGTGCCGATGTTGTGTTGCAACTAACTCGGGCAAATTCTGTCACCGGAAATGTTGGGAGGTGTGTGTGTGTGTGTGTGTGTGTGTGAAATGAGCGGTGGAATCACAGCCAAAAGTATGTTTGTTTGTTCGTTTGTTTCTGAAATGATATGCTTGCTTAGAGATTTGTTATCTTGAAAGTCTCATTGAAGTATGTTCTTTACTCTCAGTCTCGTGTGTTTTCATATTACAGTGTACAGTTGAGGGAGAGAGTGCATTCGACGGTGGTTCTTTTTAATGTAAATTAATTTGTCTGATGGCGTCTACCCATTTTAAATTCCTTCCTGTTATGGCTGATAATGTTCTAGCCATACTTCCCTCTGAAAAGAAGTGTGTGTGTGATGGCGATTGGTGTGCGTTTTCGTGCTCTCTCTCTCTCTCTCTCTCTTCCTCTCCCACTCACCCCCTTCTGCACCTTCTGTCATTCTGTCCCTGTGTGTGTGTGTGTGTGTGTGTGCGCGCGTGTGCATGCATACTTTTTCTTTCATGACAACTCAGTGGGAGTGGTGAAAGGCAAAGGCAAAGTGGCCTACTCATTACGCCTGTACCAGCTTACACACACGTTGGCAACCTCAGTTTATTTGTAGTTGAAAACGGATACCTAACCCCCCCCCCCCCCCCCCCCCCCCCCCCCACCTCCCCTGTTGTAAGTCTGATAAGCCAGCTTTCACGTTTTTGGTTTTGTTTTGAATAGCTTTCATAGTTTTGTTAATTTTTGTTTAGTTTGTATTTGGTGGGATGGCAGCAAATTGGTCAGCTATTTGGTCAGCGTTCTGTTGTTATGCTGAGACTTGCCCTTCTACTTTTCTGTCCTCCCATCACAATGTGTGTGTGTGTGTGTGTGTGTGTGTGTGTGTGTGTGTGAGGGCGTTGTTGGCAGCCATTGTGTGTAAATATTCGCCGCCTTTCCCCACTTTCATGCAACCCACCCATATCGCCCCGTTCCTCTTTCAGCTGTCTCTACTCTCCCGGACCCCTTTTCTGTTTCTCTCAGTCCGTCTTGTATTCCTTCATCCTTAGGGGAATTGAGGCGGCGATGGTGGTGGTGGTGGTGGTGGTGGTGGAGGGACAGCGAGGGGTCGGGTTAGCCGAATGGCTGAAGAGTAAACGTAGGGTGTTGCGACGTCCAGGTCTTAGGGATTTCCCGGTTTGGGGTATCGGAGAGAGACTTTTTAAAAAAAAATTTTTTTTTTAGAACAAATTGCTTCCCCTGCCCTCAGAGTTCTTTTTTCTGTCGCCTTCTTTCAAATGTCCTTTTTTTCGTCTCTCTCTCTCTCTCTCTCTCTCTCTCTCTCTCTCTCTCTCTCTCTCTCTCTCTCTCTCTCTCTCTCTCTCTCTCTCTCTCTCTCAAATCTATTTTCGTTTTTCTTTACTCTTTTCAGTCACTTTTGTCTCTTCTTGTCGACCATTCTCCTGTGTTTGTTCCAGAATTTTTTTCTTCCTGGTGATCTGATAGCAGTAAAATATGCTGTACTGTGGCGCTTAAGAAGCGAAAATTGTACACACACCATCAAAAACAGTGACTGTTCGCTCACAGACTTTTTTTAAGTGTGTGTGCGTGCGCGCGCGCGCGCGCGCGTGTGTGTGTGGCGTGTGTGTGTGTGTGTGTGGATGGTGTTGATTTGAGAATTCATCATTTTTGCCCCCGTGCAAGTTTCCAACAGCCCTGAAAATGCTCTTTGCTGGTCGGCTGGGCTGTTAACGATTTTAACGGAAAGCTCCATGGGTTGCAGTCTTTTTGGATTTCTGTTTAGTTGCCTATTCTATTTTGATTTGACTTTTGGGTGGGGTGGTCCATTTCGTCGGATTCCTGGCCAGGTTGGTCCGTGCTGTGTGTATGCTTTGGGCCTGAAGGTCTGTCTTGTTATTTTGACTTCTGGATGGGGTAGTCCATTTTCTCGGATTGCTGCTGTGTGGATGGTCAATTTTGTCACGTTTTCGTGTGGGCTGGGTGGTCCTTTTTGTCTCCCTGGTTTATTTTTGGACAGAATGGTCTATTGGATTTCCGTAATGCATGAATGTTTGGTTTGCTTTATTTGCGCTCTCTCTCTCTCTCTCTCTCTCTCTCTCTCTCTCTCTCTCTCTCTCTCTCTCTGTGTGCGCGCGCGTGCGTCTATGGCACTTATCCCACGTACCTGGTTCTCGTAGGAGATACTAAAGCTTGACTGGGCTGATTTATCATTGCTAATTGTCTCAGTGTAGCTGATATATTCATTCATTTAAAAGGGGGGGGGGGGGGGGGGCTTGCTTTTCACCTTTGCTCATGTCTGTTGTTTGTAGCAGAATTGATGTTTTTAATGATTTTCAGACTTTTGATATCTTTTTGTCATGAACTTTAGGAAAAAAAAGACTAGTGTCCCCATAACTGGCTGCACCATTTTTGTAAGAAAATTGATTTTTGTGTGTAACAAAATTTTGATTACTTTCTTCCGTTCAGTATGAATTGCTTGTATAGGTTGTTAGCGTGTTGAAATTCTGTGCTGTAAGTGTACTTTTTTGATCGATCTGTGTAATGATCTTTTAATGTTTCTTACATATAGTGACATTTAAGCAGACTTTGAAAAAAAAAGTTTTTGTGTATAACCATAGTATCTTCCATTCCTCCGTGTGTGTGTGTGTGTATGTGTGCATGTGAGCGCACATGTGGTGTGATTTCTGTATCTGCATGGATGACTCCTTAGACAGAGAAAATGATCCGAAAGCGAAATGTCTTCTGTTAAGCAACAACTGCGTGGCGTAGGCGTGTTAGAAAAGCCGTGAAAGAGATGGTCTCCATACAGGAAGAACTAGAAGCTTTTTTTTTTTTTTTTTTTCTTAGTTTTTTTGTTTTGTTTTGTTTTGCAGGGTAAATTTGGATCTAAGAATTAGTTACTACGAACGAAAGAAACAGGTTATGAAAATAATAATAATGATGATGATAATAGTAATCAAAAGGTAGTGAGCGTTTCGTTACTTGAAGAACGCCCACTGATTTGAAAATTGAAAATGCAGCTACTGCCCAGAGCGGATGCTAGCTGTGTCCATTGGGCAAGGTCTGTATGCCCATACGGCTTTTCAGTGTGTCGTCGTAGATATATTTAATTTGATCTAAGCGGTGGGTTAAAATTGATTTGTTCAACCCCTTTGTTTCATATCTGGGAGAGATGAACTAGGCACAACTGGTGGCCACCAAGCCTTATTTGCTCTTAAAGATGCCAAAATATTAATTTTTGTCGTTTGTATCTCTTTCGGGATTTTTTTTTTTTTTTTTTTTTTTTTTTTTTTTTTTTTTTTTACATTATTATACCCATTGTGTTGACAGCCCTGAAAAGGCTTCTAGGATATTATTATAATAAACGTCTCGGAAATCTGATAAGCGGAGATATGTTGCTCTTGATCTGATACCTTGCTAGCTGATAACCCAGGAAAGCAGAATTTTTTTTTTTTTTTTTTTTACATGGAATGCTGCTGTCGAATAAAAAAATGCAGGACAGTTGATGAACAAAGTGACGTATAAGGAACGAAAGCGTGCTCTTAATGTCAGTTCATGGAAGATCAGCTGAACACGTAGTTGTTTTGATACAGTAACTATGAAGTAAACAACAACAACAACAAAATTCTGTGCATTTATGCTTGAAAGAAGTGGAGGGGAAGCCAGCAAGCAGCAGTTCCTGTTCAGGATTGGTTAGGTCGTGCGTCTTGGCGCTTCTCTCAAAATGTTCTGTGCGGACGGCTAGGTTCAAATGAGGGAAACTGTCTGTCTGTCAGTCTGTCTGTCTGTCTGTCTCTCTCTCTCTCTCTCTCTCTCTCTCTCTCTCTCTCTCTCTCTCCAGACGGACTGTACCGGAATCTTATTT
>JADBJO010000515.1:355000-357500 GCA_016801955.1 Conus betulinus | reverse complement strand
TAGGTATTTAAAACACACACACACACACACACACACACACACACACACACACACACACAGAGCTGTGTATACACACACACACACACACACACACACACACACACACACACACACAGAGATCTTTGTACACACACACACACACACACACACACACACACACACACACACACACACACACACACACAGCTTTGTACACACACACACACACACACACACACACACACACACACACACAGAGCTTTGTACACACACACACACACACACACACACACACACACACACACAGAGCTTTGTACACACACACACACACACACACACACACACACACACACACACACACACAGAGCTTTGTACACACACACACACACACACACACACACACACACACACACACACACACACACACACACACAGGTGCGGTGCGTGGACACAGATCGCATACATAATACTGCATTATTATGGAAACAAAACATTTCATGTGTGCTCCTCCACCACAGTAAATACAATGTTCTAAGAACATTCCTGTGGAGAGTTCAGAACTTACGGTAGTACAAAGACGCTGATGGCAACTTTTTAAAAAGAAGTTAACATTTTGGAATCTCCACCATGGAAGTAGAGATTAAAAATTGTATGCATGACGAGGTCATGTAGGCCTAATACAAGGACGTGAAAAACATTTTCACCTGAAAGCCATTATATTCACCGTGTTGACGCTTCTTTCGGACTCTGTTGCAGACATCGAGTAACGAATCGTGGGAGAAAAAACAAACAACAAAAACAAAAACACCAAACAACAACAACAACAAAAATCCTCTCTAACATCCCAGCAAACCTTGAGCAGTGAAAAAAAAAAAAAAGGTCATAATGACACTTACTTCCGTTTCTGGTGTAACACACCAGAATCGCTCAACGCAGAGGAAACATTTCTGCGATCTATTTCCGTCAAGGATCAATGTGAATCTGATTAGGGACCACCGACATTTTCAATACAACTACTAAATGGACGCACAAGTTGACCTGTTCATTGTTTAAACGACACCGACCTCGAAATTTGACAGACACGTGTCTTTCCAAGGGAGGTTATCTAAGGGTTTTCGCGCCTCCCAAGGAAAAGTAGTAGATAACTTCCCTTGGGAGTGGTTTTTTTTTTTTTTTTTTTTTTTTTTTTTTTTTTTTTACGTTCATCGTGTTCATAGCGAGTTACATATCAGTCTGTGCTCTTCCTCTGCGAGTGTTGTCGCTAAACATTAGTCACATGACTGCGCAAAAATACCATGCTCGTGTCATATGTCATAGTTACAATTTTTTTTTTTTTTGGGTGTGTGTGTGGAATCACAATCACATGTTTTTGCATTAGTCCATAATTACCTTTTTTTTTACATGGTCATCACGGTGTATGTCACAATATAAAACCGACAGCAAAAAAAAACAAACAAACAAACAAAAAAATCATTAACAACCAACAAACCAACCAACTAAACAAACACAGAACCAAACAAAAAAGGGATAATTCTGAAGCGACAAAATCAAAATGAATATTGGTTTGCTGTTTACGTTGACAATGGGCTTTCCGAGGCAAGAGGTTTGAGCTGCTATGCACGTCACTTGAAAAGTTCTGGCAAGCGTATTACTACAGCCCTCTTCGAGAGTGAACTTTCATCTCGTCTCTTTTTTGAAGAAGTGTTCGAAGTCTGATTATTCTTTTCTGTCTCACAATGACACCACTGTAAGAACATTCTGGTTTTTTTTTTTTTTTCTTTGGAATCCCACCACCGTTCAACAGCCGGTAGATCATCATCTTTTTGTGATTGTTCAACCGTCAGACCATCTCCGGAGACACAACAGGTGTAACGTTGCCTCTGCACCATTGGAGGAGCCTTGAACTGTAAAGGGATCGGCCGAGAAAGCGAACCGACAGTCACACAGCTGGATGGACCGGGAGGGGGAAGGGGAAACAACTTCTGCTGGTTTTCTTTTTTTTTTTTTCTTTTTCTTTTCCTTTTTTTTCTGAAACTGTTCCTCATTCACGTCTTGGCTTCAGTGAATACTAGGTGATTTTTTTTTTCTTTTTTATCCCCTGAAAATTTTCAGTCCTTCCTTCGCATCTTTAGTGTCTCGCCTCCGAAGAGACCGCACCAAACGTCGCGGAGTTTTCCTTTCAGCTGTACCTCTGCGCATGTCTGTGGACATGGAGAGAATGGAGAAGAACCCTGCGCGTGTCTGTGGACATGGAGAGCATGGATAAGAACCCTGCGCATGTCTGTGGACATGGAGAGAATGAAGAAGAATCTTGCGCGTGTCTATGGACATGGAGAGAATGGAAAAGAATCCTGACTGCCCAAGTTTTAATTTGTCTGTCATCATCACTGCTACATCCGAAGGAGCCCTTCCACATTCCTGGCAGTGGGCGTGACCGATGACACTGTTTTAAAAACGACCGCACAGCGAGGACACCACTGTAAGAACATTCTGTTTTTTTTTTTTTTCTTTGGAAGTCCCA
>JADBJO010000515.1:295000-300000 GCA_016801955.1 Conus betulinus | reverse complement strand
CAAGGCAGGCAGTTTACGATGAGATTCATTATACAGACTCCTCGGGGGGGGGGGGGTGGGGGGGGAGAGGGGGAGAGGAAGAGAGAGATGTGAGGAGAGGGAGAGGTTGAGAGAGAACAGCGGAGAACGCGTGAGAGGAGAGAGAGGGGGAGGAGAGAGAGAGGAACAGATATGAGAGAGCGAGAGAGAGGAGACGGAGAAATGACAGACAAGAGTATTATCAAATCCACAGACAGGAGAGGGGACAGACATTAGAGAGTGAAATAGAACAGAGACGGCACACACACACACCACACCACAACACACACACACACAGAAAACAGGACAGAGAGAGATGAGACAGGCAGAAACACACACAAACACAGAGGACAGCAGCATACAGTATATGACACTGACAACTACAATTTACAAAGCCCGGATGGAATTGACTAGACCAAATGCACTGTTGTGAATACATGTTGCAGAAACATTATACTTTTGTAACTGCTATTGTATGAGAGAGAAATGAAAAGTAAGGGCAGTTTATGAAAAGAGAGAGAGAGAGAGAGAGGAGAGAGAGAGAGAGAGAGAGAGAGAGAGAGAGAGAGAGAGAGAAGACAGAGAAGACAAGACAAGACAACAAGACAAGACATTCTTTATTTACGAGGATAAAAGATAAGCACTGATGTGCTTTTTTACATCCAGTCATCGCCCTGAGTAGGGTCAACAACATATAAATAAGATGAGGTAACAAAGGAAGCATGCAAAAAGTGACTTGAACTACAATGCAACAAATTAAATTTAGAAAAAGAAAAAAAAAAAATAGAGAGCGAGAGAGAGAGAGAGAGAGAGAGAGAGAGAGAGAGAGAGAGAGAGAGAGAGACAGCTAGCCAGCCAGCCATACAGACAGACAGACAGACAGACAGACAGACAGACAGACAGACAGAGAGAGAGAGAGAGAGAGAGAGAGAGAGAGAGAGAGAGAGAGAGAGAGAAGGGAGGTCAATAAGGCATGATTTGACATGAATTTACCCGGAGTGTGATTATGTGTCATACACATGCAGTAAACAAAAGATCAGGATAACAAATGAAAGGTATGAGAAAATATTCCCGTATAAAATGATTTAATTACTTTCATGAAGGAAAGTATGTATTAAGAATTAAGTAAGATCTTGATAGATACTGTGATATCTGTTCATACATACATAGTCACATTTATTTTACAAGACAGAGGTTACATTAGGGTGATCAATGCTGTAATGCAGATTAAGAAAACAATAAGAGCCCTTGTTTGATAAACTTAGCAACATTACGCAATCTTCTCCTGTTACTTGTTGTCATTAACGATGCATATTAATATAAAAAAAAAAACAAACAAAACTGGTCGTGATCTGTAGTACTGAGGTAAAAATTGATCACGGATGCTTTTTAATCCTGGACTTTCCATCACAAAGTGATATTTATCGCCTATTTGATTCATGCTACAAAGCGGACATAGTCTATCCTCTTGGGGTAGATTGATATGTCTCCCGTTTTTCTATTGGTAATTTGTGATTGCTAGTTCTGAGCTTTAACATTGGTAGCCTGTAACACGGTGGTAAAACAGCTAAGGTTTGTTCAAAGCAAATGCGACTTTTGTACAGGATATAGTTGTTGGTTCGGGAACAGCCACGGTAGCTTTCTGCCTATTTCTCCGAGACACTATCTTTCAGTCGTTGGGCCAGGCTGTTTTCTAGCCACACTGTGGTGACAGCCTGAGGGTAGTGTCACATGAACGATAACCCATTCTCATCTAAAATATGCTTCACTTTGTTTAACCACTCATTTCGATGCATTGGAAGTTTAGGCGTTCAGTTAAAGTATGCAGCATACAAGACGAGTATTTCACACACGCGTCTGTTGAAAATTTGTGCCAAAATTAAACTATGCGTGTGTATATGTGTATAAACAATGGGAAGTGGCCCGTTTCACCCATATACAAAACAATTGGGTGTACATCTTTTCAGTCTCAAAATGTATTTACAATACTCTAAATGCAGCAGAGACTCAATGATATTGGCACATGTGTTACTGCTACCCAGACTTCACAGCCATATGTTAATATCGGCCTGACAAGTGAGTTGAACAGTTCTAACTGGCTGGCAAGACATGGGGAGCTGGAGTTGTCTGCTTCAACGCAGCAAAGCCATCATTGCACGTCTGCCTTGAACTTTTAACTCTTTTACCGCTAGATTGAAGTTTCCATTAAAATTAAACGTAATTCCAAGGTATTTGAAGAAAGTAACATGTTCTAGAGTATTCCCATTAAGTGCAAAAGGATGATGATAATTGCTTTTTTTTTTTTTTTTTTTTTACCAGAGAAGATCATTATCTTTGGGTTTTGAACAATTGATATCTATTTTCCATGTGACACAATATAACTGCAGTTCATTAAACGCCTTCTGAAGATTGTCTTCTGAGTTAGAAAATATCACTGTGTCATCAGCATATAGGATTAACATAAGTTCAAGATAATTAGACATTCTGTCATCAAAGTCTGGTCCCATATCCACTGGGGAGCAACCTTTCTGCTTCATATACATTTCTAGATCATTTACGCAAAAGGCAAACAGAAGGGGGGAGGGGGGGGGGGGGGGGGGGGGGGGGGTGTAGGTTTTCACCTTGACGGACGCCTTGGAGAATAGCGAATGAGTCTGACATTTCCGCCGTTTGAGGCAACACATGAAACAATTCCTTTATACATATTTCTGATAACATCAAGAAACTTTCCACCGACACCACAAGAGAGGAGTTTTGTCCACAATCCTGTGTGTCATACTTTATCAAAGGCTTTCTCACAATCTACGAGAGCACAACACAGTCTCTTTTTCCTAAGTCTCATAATATCATTTAAACATTTTAGTACAAAGATATGATCAATGGTGGAATGATTGGGTCTGAAACCAGCTTGATTTTCAGAGAGGATATATAGGGCTTGAGAGAAAGCAGTCAGTCTTTCATTCAGTACAGCAGTGAAGAATTTAGCACTACGTGATAGAAGAGTGATGTCTCTGTAATTGTTCGGATCATTTTTGTCTCCCTTCTCTTGGTAAACAGGGATGATATTCCCTGTAAGCCAATCGTCCGGCAAGGTACCGCTTCTAAGTATTTCATTAAACAGAACACACCAAAATGTTTTTAGTTTTTGAAATGTATGGTAGATGGTTTCATTCATGATCCCCTCAGTTCAGGGCTTTTGTTGTTCTCTAACTTTTTAACTATAGTGTAAAGTTCAGCTACAGTAAATTTCTTATTAAAGATGGTTTTTGCCTGTTCTGGTTCGGTAAATTGTTCTATAAGTCTATCAACTTCTTGTTGGTGAAGTGTTCACTGGTCGTCGTTCCTTGTTTTAGATAACTGTTCAAAATGATCCTTCTGTGTCTGTAGACCGGGCTCTGTAGCTGCTGTTTTCTGTTTGTTATTTATAATGGACCAGTAGCGTCTAGGGTCACGCGACTTCATCTTTTTTAAGTCCTTGACCAAGGTCTTTCTGTATCTTTTTTCAGCTTTTCTAACAGTACCTTTGTACTGCTTACATGTCACTTTCATTTCCTGTTCAAGGTCATTGTTATTCTTGTTGTTCAAGTATGCATTTCTGTGTTTATTATATCTTACCCTCGCTTGTTTACACCTGTGGTCAAACCAGTCCTTACTATTTCCTAATTTGGGTTTTGGAGTTGCTTGAGGTTTTAAAGTTTGTGATTTGATCATGCCACATTTGTCACAAGTGTTGAAAATAACAGTTTTCATCGTCTTGTACATTCCATCTACATCAAAATTGGCCATGTTATTCAGCAACAGTACATCATCATCACTGACATGAAAACTACTATCAAGCACACTTCCTTTGCGCCACATAATTCTATTTTGCCTTTGCCTTTGTAATATGGGCCGTAAGGGGAGGGGGGGGGGGGGGGGGGGGGGGGGGTTCCCTGACATGGTACTCACTCGGGATTCAGATTCAGATTCAGAAAACTGTACTTTTGTGACCGCTCCCTGACATGGTACTCACTCGCCATGATAAAGGTTGTTTGCACTGGGCTGTGGGTATCAGAAATTGTTGGGTCAAAATCAAGCACTCTAAAATTATGGACCTTTGTCGTCAGTTCAATATCAACCATTGCATAGTCAATAGTACTTTTATCTTTGATATTTGCAATTTTCCTTTGCATTCTATCATCACCAATTCTACCGTTAAGAAAGAAACAAAATGTTTTAGCGGCACATATCAATAAGAGCTTCGCCAAAATTATTAGTTGGGTGCTTGTCTTCTGATTTTCTGATGATTGGAATACCTTTGCTCTTAAAAGAGTGGCAGAGGGATTCAAATGATAATTTTCCACGAGTAAGTTAGGATTCAACATTTCTGGAACTATGTTGTCTTCATTATCAATAAAATTCTCTGTTATTACCCACATGAGTATTACAGTCTCCTATTAACAGAACATGACATTCATTGCTGCCGTTCAGTTCAACTATCTCTCTTTCTATATCAGCAAAGCAGAGTCTTGAAGCATACTGTGAGGTTTCAGGTGATGTATACACACCTTCTAGTAGAAAAATCCTTTTCAGTGTTAAAAAAGTGTCTTGTCAAATTTACACCAAGATACAAATCGTGAGAGAGCGAGAGAGAGAGAGAGAGAGAGAGGCTGAGAGAGAGAGAGAGAGAGAGAGAGATGTCAAAAGGAAAAGAGAGAGAATCAAAGGGAGGGTAAATTCCAGTTCATCAAGACACTCGTCACGCTTCTTTGTGAAGCACGAGTATTCTCCCTTTCATAGTAACACTCGAGCAGGGAGGAGGGATCCACCTTCAAATCGCCGATCATTCCAAACTGGGTTTTAGAAGCTGGGCATGACTCTGTTCTCTACCAGGACTACACGCTGTGTGAACCAAAATGTCTCACAACTGACGCAGCAGTTCCAACGAAATACGTTTTTTTTTTTGTTTTGTTTGTTTTATGTTTGTTTGCTTTTTTTTTTTT
>JADBJO010000515.1:277500-280000 GCA_016801955.1 Conus betulinus | reverse complement strand
CAGCGCCACTGCGGGGCATTTTTCATCTCGACGAAAGCTGCTCGTAAGATTGATAACTCTTTTACAGCAGGCAGAAGAGAGAAAACCTATGACAGGCTTTAAAACTTCCATCCTTTCGCTTCATTTTCACGCAAAGATGGAAAGAATAGCATCCGAAAGGATGAGGTCACGAACAGATACAGACAGTGATTGAATTCATCAACTGGCGTTGGGAAATAAGGCGATTGCTACAGCAGCTGGTGTTTAAAGGGTTAACACCTGCCAACACTGACGTTCTTGCTCTTGTTCAGAAGTGAGGAAAGACGAACAAAGCCGTGATGACCAGCCACCGTGGCCCAGTGGTTACTGTCGCGGGAGTCGTGGGGATCGATTCCCATCAGAACCATTTTATTTCTAGGACACTATTTTATCTTTGGCCCTGACCAGCTCCTATTCAGAGCTGAGCTTTTTTTTCGTTTTCTTCTTCTTTTTTGCTTTTCCTATTTTTTTTTTTTTGACCCGTCCCATCTTCTATTCCACCTCAATGGCAGTGCACCCACGCCGCTCTATTCCGACACCCCGTCCACAGCCACAGCCTGGTTCAGTTCCGCCGCAGCCCCGGCACTGGCAATCCACAGGGAGCAGTCAGTATCAAGTCGTCATGAGGCAACCCACCGGAGGAGACACTGCGCTGCTGCCGAGTCACTTCGGTGGTGTTCAATGGCGCCTATTCTCATCGAACATACGCAGGACACCACCTACGAAGCCCCTGTTGACGATAGTAATTGCTCAGTCGCGGAGCCGGCGTAGGTGAGTTCCCCCTCCAGTGGGCGCCACCACGTCCGTCCAGCGACAGCCCCCACGGACTCGCCGGTACCGTGACCCCCGACGAAACCAATCCAAGGTCAAGGACGTAGAAAAGACGTCGAAATGAGATCACCATGAGAGCAGGGCATGAAGGGCCACAGAATTTGAGAGTTTTTTTTTTTTTTTTTTAAAGCTGATCGATATCGATGAGAATGAGGATGATTAATATGATGCTATGGGATTTCCATTCCGGTCTGAGGCTGCATAACAGGGCGGTACTCTACGCTTACTTTCATAATATATTCCGGCGTCAACCAGGCTGAGAGATACAGACAGTTACAGTGTTGGTCAGGAAATTTGAACAACACGGAGTCAAGAGCTGAGTTTGTTGAAGGACCAAGTGGGAAGACTGGACTCACACAGTCGAGTTTCATTCACCTCATGGATGCGTCTCTGACATTGTTGCTCAAATACCTTACCAGTACTGCAGGTATCTGTATCTCTCAAGCCTGGTAGACACTGGACATATCGTTATCACAGATTATCGAGGCAGTCTAGAAAGCAAGGGAAAGAATACGAACACAGCTGTCAGCAAGCACCACCCATTCATTTAAAGCAACCAAAAACGCCCTTTGACGGCACAATGACCACGTACCTTGTAAGCTGCACAAATTGTTTTATCTTCTTACGTTTTGACACTGTCAGCCTGCTATACCATGCGCATTCGCCAACACGACAATACGGTAAGTGGCCTTGAAAACCACCGACAGGGTGACTTGAAATGCCGAACTGTCCCGGACTATCCCGGAAGATGTGAGGATGAAAAAAACTGACTGCATGGCTACTGAGTCCAACCCTAGCAAGGGAAATAACTAAACATCACACTGGATGCTAGCCCCCGTCCGACGCGCAGGGTAATACACTCGAGCACTTCGGTTTGACTCGCATGCAACGACCATGACACAACTTTTGACCTCAAATGAGATGTTCACCGAAAATATCACACACACACACACACACACACACACACACACACACACACACACACACACACACACACACACTCTCTCTCTCTCTCTCTCTCTCTCTCTCTCTCTCTCTCTCACTCACACTTACAGACACACACACACACACTCACACAAATCATCAAGACGGAGGACGTTCTCCCAAGGGAAAGTAAAATGCTTAGCGACAAAGATCGCTTTATACCAATAAAAGTCACCTACGATACCTGTTACTCCTCCCGTTCCGTGAGACGTGACTTCAACCCCAACCCCAAAAGGAGGTTCTTCCAAAATACAGGAGACATTCGCTTTAACAACCCTTTCAACACTCGTGGTATTCACATCAGCCTTTCAGCCAGCTTTTCTGACCTCCTCCCGTTTACTTCTGACAGAAACAAGCGAGACCAAAAACTACTAACAAGAAGACAAAAGACGACGCGTACAAAGAAAACGAAACTCAAGAGAAGACGAAGCCACGGCCATTCCAAACCGGAACTGCAGCAGAAAGGGGTTCTACTACTGTCAATCAACTCCGTTTCCTACACAGGGTACATGAATAGGAACTCACAGATCCTATAACATTCGACCCTTCCTTGATCTTTGAAAGGATATTGTTGTAGACAGACACAGACGTATCCCCCCCCCCTACACACACACACACGCGCGCACGCACGCACGCACGCACGCACGCACACACACACACACACACA
>JADBJO010000515.1:267500-272500 GCA_016801955.1 Conus betulinus | reverse complement strand
CCTCAAAGTTATGAAACATTAGAAGACAGAACATACCGGAGAATTTGACTTTGAATGACAGCCCCACCACACATTCCACTTCTTGCATAGTCCCCCAGTCTCCTGACATTGGCACTTTGCGCTGCTCTCAACTTCCTCTTCCTCTTCCTGTATGGTTCCAAGCCTCATTCTTCCTCTGTGTACCTCCTTCAGCCTCTTCCAACGCTCCGCAAGTCCAAGTCAACCCCTGAGACCGTTCCCCACTTTCTTGTCTGGCCAAGGACGTGAAGCAAGTAATGATAGTAATAATAATAACAACAACAATAATGATAAAGATGATGATGATAATAATGATAATAATAATAGCAATGATACTAAAAACAATGATAATAACAATAACATAGCATTTATAAAGCGGCTTGTCAAAGGTTCTAGGTACTGACAATCCCACACTCTTCGTGTACACAACGGGCTGCCTACCTGGGTAGTGCCGAGTGCAGAGCTGCCTGCCAGCGCTTCATTCAATCGTTTCCCGTCATCCAGTCAATATCGTTCACTCGATCTTCTTTTTCTTTCATTCTTTCAATTTCTCATGCAGGGTGCCAGCTGTGTGTAACGTGTCATCCATACTAACGGCCAAACTGGCCTTCTCTTCCGAATGTTGCTGATGGGAGTGTGTGTGTGTGTGTGTGTGTGTGTGTGTGTGTGTGTGTGTGTGTGTGTGTGTGTGTGTGTGTGTGTGTGTGTGTGTGTGTGTGTGTGTGTGTGCAAGATGTTATGCGTGCGTTCACAACACGGAACCTCGGTTTACAGTCTCATTCGAAGGACTGTATGAGAAATAGATAGTAATTTGACATCTGCTGTGCATGTGGTCACCTTCATTGCTGACAATGCCAGTCCGTAACAAGTTGATGGGCTCGCTCGCTGTGAGCTTGCCTGAGCGACCCGCAAGGAAAACTGGATTGATCTCAGCTCGTTCCCTTAATGGGGTTCTGTGTGCAATGGTCGTCTATTATCTTTTCTTAAATTGGCTTGAGTTTTGGTGTTTTCAAAGTCCCCGAGGAGGATCTGTCCTGTCCATCTTTCCGTGTTCAAGGAAACACTACTGCAAGGTTATTATCTTTTCTCAGTCTCTCTGTCTTTTTCTGTCTGTTTTTTTTTTTTTCTTCTGTGTTTTGCTGTGATTCACTGTCTGTCTCTGTCACTCCCTTTTTTTTGTCTATCTGTATCTCTCCCCCCTCTGTCTGTCTGTCTCTCCCTCCTCTCTCTGTGTGCTTCCATCTGTCTGTCTGTCAGTCTATCTGTCTATCATTCAGTCTGTTTGTCTGTCTCCGTCTGTTTCTGTCTCTGTTTGTCTGTCTGTCAGTATGTCTGTCTGTCATCTCTCTCTCTCTCTCTCTCTCTCTCTCTCTCTCTCTCTCTCTCTCTCTCTCTCTCTCTTACCGTCTCTTTCTCTCGCTCATATTGTGTGATATGATGTGATATGTGTGATGTGATGTGATGCGATGTGATGTGATGTGTGTGTGTGTGTGTGTGTGTGTGTGTGTGTGTGTGTGTGTGTGTGTGTGTGTGTGTGTGTGTGTGTGTGTGTGTGTGTGTGTGTGTGTACATGTGTGTGTGTACATGTGTGTGTGTGTGTGTGTGTGTGAGAGAGAGAGAGAGAGAGAGAGAGAGAGAGAGAGACAGACAGACAGACAGACAGCCAGCCAGACAGACAGCATGGAGAAAAAGAGACAGACTGAGCGATCGACCAGCCAGCAGACAAACAGAGACAGAGACACAAATAGATTTACTTTTTAAAAATCATTGCCGAAAAAAATAGTCGTTGTAAGAAGAAAGAAAGAAAGAAAAAAAAAAGAATGAAAGAAAGAAAAGGAGGAGGAGGAAATGACAATAAAAGTAAAAATATTTTCACGGGCTTTAAAAAAAATTTTTAAAAAGTAACCTCTTTTTAAGTCTAAAACAAAAAAAAATCTAAACCGTGTCCCACTTGAAGACTGAACGTAATTTCTGCAAATTCGCCTGTGGA
Source organism: Conus betulinus (assembly GCA_016801955.1). Taxonomy (NCBI): domain Eukaryota; kingdom Metazoa; phylum Mollusca; class Gastropoda; order Neogastropoda; family Conidae; genus Conus; species Conus betulinus. Next base: position 270,492 of record JADBJO010000515.1, on the reverse strand, counting down.
TCGCCGCCCTTTTTTTTTTTCCCCCACCTCCAAATCTGATTTTCCTCCAAGCTGCTGACTTGTAAGTAAAGTGACAACCCCTTCTCCTCATTCTATCTACCACCTAACTCCAGTCTAACTCTCTCTGCTTCCTCCCGTAAATCATCCTCCCTCCTCCCCCCCCCCCCCCCCCTCCCTCCCTGAGAAGTCAACTCCTCCTTACCTCTTTCCATCTCCGTCGCCATTTTGCAGGGCAAAGGGAGTGAAGCAGGGAATTTGGACATCTGGTGCGCTCCCCTTGTTCCTGACGATGGCAGTCACTAGAGAGTCCCGAGCCTCGCTCATTCCCCGCCTGGCCGGCCCGCAAGGAAAGCCTGACTTGATTTCCGCTCGTTCCCTTGGCCTATTACCTCGATGGGTTATGTTTGTGTGTTCACTCTTTTTTTTTTAATTTCTTTTGCTTAGCTTGAGCTGGCAAAGAAAAAATTCGGGGAAAAAAACAAAACAAAACCGAGTCAGTCTGTGTGTCTGTACTGGTAGAAGCAGAGCATGTAGGCAGGTTTTGTATTTTTGCTGTCTGTCTCAGTCTTTCTGTGTCTTGCATATCTGTTTTGCTGCTGCCTGTCTAGCTCCCCCCTCCCCCCCTCCCCCTTCTGGCCTAATTATCCTCAAGCCGGAAGTGAGCAACGTAAATCTAATGTCAAAGGAAGACGGAAAGAAGGGAGATGCTCCACCAGTCATCGTGTAAGAGACATGCAGAGCGTGTCTACAGAGCTCGCCATGCTTCTGGAAAAGGAACCTCAGCACAAGGACCACTGCTACATAGATGGCAGTATGACCCGACCAGACAGACGTAACAAAGCAGCCAGTGACGTTAACAACGACTGCAGCAAAGGCTGAAGGTTCTTCTGATGCTATGCAATCTGGAGAAGGGGGGGGGGGGGGGGGGGGGGGGGGGGGACACCTTTCAGGAAATGGAAAGAGGATTCTTGTGATAAGCAGCGGCGGCTACTGAAACAACTCTTATGAGAAATTTACAATTTACCAGTAACGAAGGTTCCGCAGGCATGTGCGGAACCTGTTCACCAACCTAGTTGGGCCCCACAAGCCACTTTTGGTAACCGTCAAACGACGGAAGATGGCATGGTTTGGCCACGTCATTCGTCACAACACACTCTCTCCAAAACCATCCTCCAAGGTACCGTTGAAGGAGGGCGCAGACGAAGACGGCAGAGAAAGAGTTGGTCCGATAATAAAAGGACTGGACCAAAATGACCATGCCAGATCTCCTCACGACAGCCACCAACAGAAGAGCCTGGAGAGAAGGCGGCGGCTGCCTCATCACGTCCCCCCAACGATCCCAGCGGTCAGGGGAATGACTGACTGACTAACGAAGGAGGCGAGTAGCCGGTTAGATTGTGAATGTTCTGAGAGACACTGGAGGCTGTGAAGTGGGTTTGGGTTGTGAAGAACAGCGTACAGGGTACCACAGATTTTCTTTTTACTGTTCAAGGACAGTGTGGTAAAGAAGGCGCCTACATCCCTGACATGTGAGGACACAGTTTACTTTTCTGGAAAGACTGGAGCCAGTTTTACACACGCTTCGACTTTCTTATGGCTATTTTATCATCTTCAGTCAATTCAAATGTGAATTGCATCATGATTTCGATTATGATGGCGTCATCTGGCGGAAAGTGACAGAAGCTGCCAGAAATGGTCTCTTGAATATTATGCACATTTTGATTGGATATAGCACAAGATGGTTCTCGACCCCTTCTAGAACGTTCTCTGTATTTTTGATTGGCTGTACTGCATAATAATTCGCGAACATTCTCGATGACGCCAAGATTAGTGATCGGCTGTCTTGCCCCCTGTTTCTTGAATTTGCGATTCGATGATCTATAAACAGTTGGGAAAATGAGCGAGTTGCTGGGGGGGGGGGGGGGGGGGGGGGGGAGGAGGGAGGAGGGAGACAGACTTTAAAATTTGAAAGTGTTTGATAAGGACATGTATTGTTTAGGGACAGATGCGATGGTTATTGAGTATGAGTTTGAAGCACCAGCTGCTATAGAAGACCTTGAATTTGTTACTACAATGGACATATTTTTTTTTCTCCGGATCAGTCCAACGTGAGATCAGCACCATCTTGTGTTTAACGCACCTTCACTCAAAGTCCAGCCCAGCGAAGCATCAGAGAACAGAACTTTGATTTTCTTTTCAGTCGTCACTCTCATGCTTAGACGAAACTTAGTGTTGTTCACCCACCAGTTCAACATCTAAAATCATCGGAAGTTGGTTCACTGGAGTGGAGCCGGGATGGTGGTGTTGGTAGCAGTAGTATGGAGTTGGGGATTGGAGCAAAGGATGACGGAGGTAATCATAGATGAGAACATGGGAGAAAGAGAGAGTGTGTGGAGGTGGGTGGGTGTGGGGGGGGGGGTGGGGGGTGGGGGGGGGGGCGAGAGGAGTGCGGGGAAGGACGGGGAAGGGAAGGGGAGCAGGAGAGGCAGCGCATAATTCACACATTATTTACTATGTTATTTGCTGTGTTTGGGTGACGATTTTTTTTTCTTTTTTTGCTTCATATTTTTTTTCTGTGCTCTGTTTTCAGACAAAAGTTTAAAGCATTTTCCCCAGCTAGAGTTGAGAGCTAGTGAGAATATTTTACAACACACCCCGAGACTGAATTTGCAGCTGGTGCAAATTATTACAACCACTCCAAAGACATAACTCTGCAGATTTCAGTAGCATGTTTTCAGTGGATTTTCGAGATGGAGTTGACAGCTGGTGAATAAAGTTACAGCAGACTCAGAGATGGAGTTGACAGCTGGTGAATATAGTTACAGCAGCAGACTCGGAGATGGAGTTGACAGCTGGTGAATATAGTTACAGCAGACTCTGAGATGGAGTTAACAGCTGGTGAATATAGTTACAGCAGACTCGGAGATGGAGCTGACAGCTGGTGAATATAGTTACAGCAGACTAAGAGATGGAGCTGACAGCTGGTGAATAT
>JADBJO010000515.1:237500-257500 GCA_016801955.1 Conus betulinus | reverse complement strand
GAGCAGACGGCCCGAACAGAAAGCTCAATCTCATGTCGGATTCACTCTATCCATGGTCAGCTATGACCGACGGAGGCCTACTGTGTGTGTGTGTGTGTGTGTGTGTGTGTGTGTGTGTGTGTGTGTGTGTGTGTGTGTGTGTGTGTGTCTGTTGTTTACTGGCTGAGAGGGGAGGGAGATCGAGGGATAAGGATGATATGTAGAATGTTTCATTACTGAAACAGGAATGAGTGTGAAAGAAACTCGAAGTGAAAGGATGTAATGCTGGAAATGAATTCTGCGATTTGCTTCATTTTCCGCCTTTAGTCACTTCGTTTTGAAACTAAGTCGTACGATTTAGTTTCTTTCTTTCTTTCTTTCTTGTCATTTTTTCTTGTTTTCTCTGTCTCTCTGTTTCACTTACAAATGGAATGTACGTATCCTCTTGAAACAGTCCTGCAGAGCGCTAGGTTGTTGAAAACAGGATGGAGTAAGTAGGAGAAATAAAAAGAATATATTTATCTGTTGTACAGTTGCATCATTATCATCCAATATTATTTTCGTCAAATCAAATTCTGTTATAATTCATGCCCTGTTCTCATAATGACCGCAGCTTCGATTTCCTTCATATGTCTGTGGCCTTGCTTTGATTCCGTCGGGGTCACCGGTATTGGTAAGTCCATGTAGGCTGTCGTTGGACGAAGGTGGTGGCGTCCTCCGGAGAAGAGCTCACTCACGACGGCTCCGCGACTAAGCAACTATTGTCGTCAATAGGGGGCTTAGTAGGTGGTGTCCTGCGTATTTTGGATCAGAACAGGCGCCACTGAACACCGAAGTGAGTGACTCGGCAACAGTGCAGTGTATCCTACGGCGGGTTGCCTCTTGACGACCCGACATTGACTGTTCCCTGTGGATTGCCGGTGCCTAGGCTGCGGCAGGCCGGGTCGGGCTGTGGCTGTGGACGGGGTGTCGGAATGACCAGCGTGGCTGCAGTGCCACTGAGGTGGCACAGAAAATGAGACAGAGAAAAAGATGTGGCTGTCTTCACCCTGACCTACCATCCAGGCAACCTCCTTGTTGGAGATATTTTCTACGTAAACATTTCAAGTCTTCTGCGAAATGACCCTGAACTTGGGTAGACGTTTAAAAAGCCACCAATGGCTGCAATTCAAAAGAGAGAGAAATAAGGGAGACCAGCTGGTACGATCTGTCCTCCATCCTGCATGACCCACAACTCCACATACAATTCCAACTGCAGGAAAACCCAGACGCAATACCTGCGCGTTCATTACCCCAGCAAATTTTTACACCAGATCCAGTTTCATAAGCAGAACTTTAAAAACTGCTGTACGCCCTGTCCTGCACCCTCTGCAATACAATGTATGAATTTTCAATAAAGACCAGACCAACGGGCATGGCGCCAAAAAGCTGCTTCTTCTTCTGATCGATGAAAGAAAATGGTGTCCACAATCGAAATGATCTGAAACAGGTGTATCTTTCTTCATAGGAATACTATCCCTGTACTCTTCGAAGCGTTTATTCAGGGATCTGTATGTCTCACCCTCATTTACTATCTTGCAGAGAATGCAAGACAAAACGTAGACCACATTTGAAGTTTGGTACTTGCAGCTGGTTCTGATATAAGATTTGCTATCTGACGGGCTCTGGACTTCTGTATGGACTGATGAACACGCACGCTTTGTTCTGGGTGTGCTGCATTTGGTACTGCCTGTTGAGACCCAGGACGCGCCTATCTGATGTCTTTAAGAGATGATAAACGACGGTTTTGGAATATCCACCATCCTCAAAGCTAAGCAACTGGATTTCAGCTTGTCAGCCACTTTCGTCCATCCTTCCAACTCACACATGAGGTATCTGACGTCTCTTCCCTTCCCGGATATCAACATCACATAGAACATAGAACACACACTTTCTAGTGGCTTAAACGTTGACATTTCACACCTAAACGTATCCTATTCAAAAATGCTCATGGGAACTAACTCTCTCAAACCGTAGCCACCACAGTTTCTGCTGGTTTAAACAGAAAATAAACATCGTCCAGAATTTTTTTTTTTACCTTAGCAAAGGACTGCGAGCTCCATAATGTTCTTTGTATTTATGAACAACAACAACAACAACAACAACAACAACAACAGCAAAGGCAGACACATTGTGAGAATTACAATGAGTTGAAACTTCAATCAATCCCAACATTTAACATTTCTTTTACTCTTTGATTGAGGGTTTCATCGATTGAGAGAGAGAGAGAGAGAGAGAGAGAGAGAGAGAGAGAGAGAGAGACAGCACGGCACAGCACAAGAAAACGTTGGGGTCTGCCTACGATCCACTCCCTACACCAACCGCTTGCGAAACACAAGACGTCAAGTCCCTCGCGGGGGAAAAACACTGTCCGATGTGATCTGTCACGTGAGCCCCCCCACCCAATCAGTCATCAAGATTCTCCCGCTTTTTCTCACGACCTGTCTGCCCTGCTTGGGGAAAGGAAAATAAGCCTCGGCTGTTGATGATATTGACACATTCTTGTATGTCATGAACTTCAGCAGTAAAGGGGGGCACGTCCACTACACAAACACCAGTATCAAGAAGTAACAGAAGAGGAACCCACCCCCCACCCCCCCTTTAAACTTCCCCAGCCCTGGCCTCTTTTGCTCCCATCCCTTACCATCCTCTATCCTTCTTCCTCCCCCTTCTTCCTCCTTCACCTTAAGCAATGCCACATGGCAACAACAACACGAACCTTCTTCACGTCCTCTCAAGGAAAGGTTCAGTTTGGGTTGGCAGCGATTTGGGGAGGTGCTTATGTGCTGTCGATCAGAACGAGTGGAGTACATCGCACGTTGTTGCCCAGTGCTAAGAAGGAGGGGTGGTCGTGACGATGGTCTCTGGTGTGGATTGGTGTGGGGAGGATGAAACATAGTTAAAAGGGTTCTGGATAACCCCTCCCCTCCCCTCCCGGCTTGCCACCTCTGGTCCCTTTTTGCCCCTCCTGCCCCCATTCTAAAATGAACCCACTAGGTCTAAGTCATCACTGTATGTAAATAACGATGTCAGGTCAATTCTGGCCAGACCTCACAGTCTGAACAGGTCAAGACGCACCACGCGCAACGGTGCGGTCATTTTGTTTCAGTTTCGAAACTGTCATGCACCTGGGTCAAGTACTGTTCAGCAGTTCAGCAGGATCTTTTCTTTCTTTTTCTTTCTTCTTCTTTCGCGTACGCAGGCTGATACTCCTGCAGACACCCCCTGTATAAAAAAGGCAAGGATGAATCCCATCTACCCAATAAAGGAAGTGGAGTTTTGTGTGTATGACCGGTTTTTTTTTATCCCGCCATTAAGGCAGCCATACTCCAACTTCAGGAATTTTTCTTTCGATCCTCTGTGTGTGTGTGTGTGTGTGTGTGTGTGTGTGTGTGTGTGTGTGTGTGTGTGTGTGTGCGTGCCTGCGTGCGTGCGTGCCTGCGCGCGCGCGCGCGCGTATGTGTGTGTGTGTGTGTGTGTGTGTGAGAGAGAGAGTGAGAGAGAGAGAGAGAGAGAGAGAGAGAGAGAGAGAGAGAGAGAGAGAGAGAGTGTTCAAACTTTGCCATTCATAATGGCTTGTGGTCCACTTGAAGAAGAAAATGCAAAACAATTATCTAAATGCTCAGAGAGAGAGAGAGAGAGAGAGAGAGAGAGAGAGAGAGAGAGAGAGAGTCGAACCTTTTGAGTCGATAAAGGCGATTTCCAGCCCTTCACGACCCCACCCCACCCCGAAAAGTCGCGTGCCGATACAAACGGGCCTAGGACTGTACCGCTATCCAGGGCCTCTATTGGGGGAGAGATAAAGGAAAGTCTGAGGACCCGTGCCAAGACGAACACCACGGGATGGGGGAAAGAAAGCACGAGAGCTGGACATTTGGCCCTGGAACCTTCCCAGTCATCTGGGAAGAGCGCTGATGGCTTCATTTCTGGCTGCACACTTGGGATTCACAAGTACTTACAGGCCAAACTGTGAGAATAGATGGGAAAAGTCGCCAGATTCTGGAATACAAGTTCTTCCGGTCTATTGCCACAACATTTTGTCTGGCTTTTTTCTTTATCTGTTTTCCTGACCTATTGGTCTATTATCGTTGCTGGCAGGTTCAATCATCTAACATGCTAGAGTATTTTAGGCACATCTCTGTCACACTGTCACTGTCACTTTTGCACACACGCATTCATGACAGCATTTACTCCGTACGCACACGCAATCTCTCCAATCAACCAAAAGGCGCACTAACAAATGTTTTTTTTTTTTCTTCTCCCCCTCTCCTTCGGGGAAAACACTTTACTAAATGAATCGAACAATAAATAAACAGAGTCTACACATGTATCTCTCTTGTCTTCACACTGAGAGATAAATCAGGTTATGAATTGGAATCAATAACTTCTTACAAGATTCCTCCTTCTTGCTGAAGAAAGAATATTCACATCTTACAAAAAAAATGTAAAGTCATGGCCTTCTATATAATATTGGCCCAAGATCCAGACCAGGAGATTACTAATTCCTGCAATCATGATGCCATACCTGCATCAGATATAAGACTCGCTTCCTACTGTCATGATGCCCTGTCTGAGAAAAAGTGTCGCCCCCTTGAATTCTCCTGTCACTGGAGATGTGATGAGATCCGACTCCTCTACCTGGAGTCTTTAATTGCTGGGGCTGAACTACCGGTGTGTTCCCACACACCATGGCCATCGTTAACCTCCCGTCTCAGAGGAGGAATAGCTGACGGGGTGAAGGGTGAAGGGCTGGTAATGACTGGTCAGCGGTGAGGACCCCTTGACCAACGTCCTGACAGGTTCGAGTCTCTAGGCCATCTGCTAGGCTAAAACTGATTCTTTCCTCCCCCTCCTCCTAGTGAGTGCATACTCAGTGTTCAAAAAAACACATGACCAGCACCTTACCAGCCCTTATTAAACTATCTCTCAGTGGTCACTTTCACCCAATGACCACCATTGTTTATTTCAATGAGTGATCCTCACAATTATTGGGGACGCCCGCTACACTAGTCAAGCCACATGAATATTCTTCCTTTTTAGTTGTGGCATGGGGACATGATTCATATCACTATACTACATGTGATGGAGCGTCACATGCCTTGATGTGAGGCTACGTCACATGACAATCTCATATGAACTGTCATGGTTCCTTTGTCCCTGAAGCCCATTTTCGTTTGGGAATCAACGTCCATTTCAATTCAGATACTCTGTCTCTCTACCCTCTCTGGCATTAAACTTTTACCCTCCCCCCCCCCCCCCCCCCCCCCCTTCTGCTTGATGCACAGAATATAGGCTTGTGTCGTTTGGGAATATGATATGCGCTTGTGTGGTGGTGTGATTTATATTGTCAGTAATTTTTTTTTGCTTGAAAGGTGGGGAATGGGTTAAGAGAGAGGGAATGAGAATAGGTTCGGCTGTGTGGTGGTGGTGCATGGATTGTGTTTTTTGATGTTTCTTTTTTTAGGACTGATGTTGTTTGTTGTGTGTACACGTTGATTGTACATGCCTAGGGCAAGTTTACTAGGCATGTTTATAAATCGAAATAATGATGATGATGATGATGATGATGATGATGATGATGATGATGATGATGATGATGATGATGAACATAATGTCGAAGCTGCTAATAATAGAGAAGAAGAAGAAGAAGAAGGAGGAGGAGGAGGAGGAGGAGGAGGAGGAGGGGAGGGGGAGGGGAGGGGGAGGGGAGGAGGAGGATAGAGGATAATAAGGAATCAGAACACTCGGTCCGGTTTTCCTCCTCTTATGTGTGCAACATCGTATGAAATAGTAATGATAACAAATAGTAATTGCAACATTAGTTGTTACAATGAACCACCAGTACCATCACCACCACACCAGCCACACCAATAATAATAATGATAATGATGATGATAATAATAATAATAATAATAATAATAACACTACTACTACTACTACAACTACTACTACTACTGATGCTGAAGTTGATGACAATGATGTTCATCATTATCATAATTATCATCTTCATTGTCATGGTCTTAAAAAAAACATAATGCTAATCATGATGACGATTACAGCGATAATAACAATGATGATCACTATGACAATGGTAATAAGAATGACAGCAGGAAGAAGAAGGATGATGACGATGATGATGATGATGATGATGATGATGATGATGATGATGATGATGATGATGATGATAGTAGTAATAATAATATGATGATGATGATGATGATGATGATGATGATGATGATAATGATAATAATAATAATAATAATAATAATAATAATAATAATAACAACAACAACAATAACAATTAGAAGAAGAAGAAGAAGAAGAAGAAGAAGAAGAAGAAGAAGAGAACGCTCGGTCCGGTTTTCCTCTTATGTGTCCAACATTGTATGAAATTTGTTGCCAAGGACGTGCGCTACGTAGAAAATAAAAATTGCTACCTTCCAAAAAACATTCACACAGCTGTTAAGAACTGTTTGACCCGGTAACCTTTTTTTTGTTTTTTTGTTTGCCATGCTCAGATCTTCATCTCTTATATAACTGCACAAGAGCTAGCAATTCCAAGTTGATTTTTTTTTTCTTTTCAGGTTAATTCGATTATTTTTGTGGTACTCTAGCGTTTGCTGTACTCATATGTAAACATAAGTCTTTCTCTTGAATTTAATTTTGACTGGGTGGCTATAACGTATATTCATTCCTGTGTACATGTATTTTTCTAATATGCTATGATTGTTTATTAGTGTATAAGCACAAAGTGACGAAAATATATTTCAGTACACACACACACACACACACACACACACACACACACACACACACACACACACACACACACACACAACACACACATACCACACAAACACACACACACACACACACACACACACACACACACACACACACACACATCTATATATATTCACAACTGCATCCCAATAGCACGATTAAAACAATGTAGTAACATTTCCTGCTATTTACACAGTGGGAGATGGAAGGGGAGAAGTGGAGGAGGAGAAAGACAACCTGAAAAGAGGGAACGTAAAAACCCCTTAAACCTTGACATTTACGCCATCATTTGTTCTTCTGACACTGGGCAACACTTTGACGATTTGTGTAATCTGTATAACAGCAGCAGTCGTATTAACTGAGAAGTCGGTTGTGGAGTGTGACTGTTCAATCATTATGTGGTGTTGTAGCAGTCGTATTAATTGAGAAGCTGGTTGTAGAGTGGTGACTGTTCCATCATTTCATGAGACATATGTGGTGTTGTAGCAGTCGTATTATTAATTGAGAAGCTGGTTGTAAAGTAGTGACTGTTCAATCATTTCATGTGACGTATGTGGTGTTGTAGCAGTCGTATTAATTGAGAAGCTGGTTGTAGAGTGGTGACTGTTCAATCATTTCACGAGACATATGTGGTGCTGTAGAAGTCGTATTAATTGAGATGCTGGTTGTAGAGTGGTGACTGTTCAATCATTTCACGAGACATATGTGGTGTTGTAGAAGTCGTATTAATTGAGAAGCTGGTTGTAGAGTGGTGACTGTTCAATCATTTCACGAGACATGTACGGTGTGTGGTGCTGTTTGGCAATGTTGTATGCCTAATCAACTGACAGTGGACAGAACGCCGTCGCTTACACAGACTGCTTAGACACTGTTACCTTGTGGGTGCTGTCTTGGTCGGTCTAGCTTGAAGACTAAGTGTACACATCTTTAAAAAGGCCAGACAAACTCACTCCAAAACGTCGAGCTGTCTTGAAGAAAGCGTTCTCATGATATTCAACACAAAGAGTTCAAAGACAGCCTCAAACAAAATTTCCCTGAAAACCTTAAGAATATATTCACAGATCTTGATAACAGGTCAAATGAACCGCAGTTCTTGACATAGAAGCATGAAAGCAGCGGCTGCTGTTGGTGAAGAGCACACATATGGGGATGCTGAGAGAAGGCGTCTGCAGAGAAAAGACTCGACTAGCAACGTCGACATCTGTGCCTCTAGGGTGCCCCACCTCTTAGAGACCTTTCATCGCGTGCTCTGGGCTGTTAGGTCACCCCTAGATGCACGTGCGCCTGTCCACCCTTTCCAAGAATCTCCATGGTCATCATCATCCCCAGCGATGGACGGACACACGTGAAGAAGATACTAGATCATAGAAAAACAAAGCGAAACATAATACCTTCCAAAAGAACAGAGACAGACAGAGCGAAGTAGCCAGTTTGACAAAGCTCCAATCCTCTGCCTCTGCCTCTGGGAGACTCTTCATGATCTTCATTAGGCTGGTCAATACCCTGCAGACCTGTGGACGGTAAATCACGCCTTCCCAAGGCTGTCCACAATCATCATGGTCCTGCAGTGGACATATACCAGTAAATATTATCATAACATTAAACAAACAACGAACAAACAACAACGACATAAACAACAACGAAAACCACTATTTTTTTTTTATCATCATATTATACAAACAACGAATGAACAACAAGATCATCGACATAAACAACCAAAAGCCATCATGATCATCATGATATATGTACAAAGAACGAACAGACAACAGCAACAACGACACAGACAACCGAAACCCATCATTTTTATCATTTTTGTTTTAAAGAACGAACAAAAAACTACAAACAACGACATAAACTACCTAAAACCGTCATGTTTATCATGATATTGTACAAACAACGAAAAAGCGACAGCAGCAATGACATAGACATCCTAAAACCGTCATATCTATCATTATATTATACAAACAACGAACAAACAAAAACAACGACATAAACCGTTATTTTTTTTTTATCATTATATTGTACAAAAAACGAACAAACAACAACAAAATAGACAACCTAAACCTGCCATAGCATTACATAAACAACAAGCAGACAACAACAACGTCGTAAACAACCCAAACCATCCATTTTATCATAAGATTACACAAAGAACGAACAAACAACAACAACGACATAAACAACCTAAAGCCGTCATTTTTGTCATAATATTAAACAAAGAACGAACAAACAACAGCAATGGCACAGACAATCTAGAACCATCATTCTTATTATATAATATTATTCAAACAACGAATAGACAACAACTACGACATAGACCACCTAAAAGCCATCATTTTCATGAAAACAGACGGCGTGTGTAAGCAGATTTACATACTGCATCCCCTCGCTTTCCCCACTCTCTTAAATGGACACCCAACGAAGATTGTGTGCGACACAAAGGTCGACACAATGTCGAGCCAGCGTAAACAGAATTACTAGGTGAACAGACTGTGGAGTGACCTCTGAAACGGCTGTTTGGTTGGTAGGATTAGGGCCTTGTTTATGGGACGTGTTGGGTAAGTGTCGTAAGGCGGAGTGTGATACAAAGCGGTCTGGGTATATACTCCAAGCGTACACTGTATATCAAACGCCAAAAAAAATCAGCAAACAAATGTCCATCTGTAAGTGAACACACAGACGCTGCATGGTTAGCTTGAGACAGTCACTTCAAAGAAAAAAAAACAGTGGAGAAAAAATAGTGGGAGGGGGGGGGGGGGGGGGGGTGGAAAAAAAGGGGGGGGGGGGGGGGGTGGGGGGGGGGGGGGGGGGGGGAGGGCTTCTATTGGACACATTTTCTTTAAAAGAAAGAGAGAGAAAAGAAGCAAAAAGTGGGGAAAATTGGAGGTTTGAGGATAAAAGAGATCAAGAAAAAAAAAGGGGGGTGGGAAAGGGGACCTGAGAAAAAAGACATGAAAATGTAAAAGAAATCTTGTACCAGTGTCATACTGTCTGGAGTGAAACAGCTGAGGAATATGCTGGCAAGACTATCTTGTTTAGACACAGGGACTGCTGTTTTTCGCCCAGACGTAGGGGGGTATGGAGATCTTCAGTGGTAAAAAGTTTGTCGACCTAGACATAGAAATGAAGTGTGGACTTAGGGAAAGTGGAGGAAGGAAATAGCAGTGTAAATATGATATATCAAAACAGCGACTATCATCACTGAAGGGTAGAATAGTTTGGATGCTGAGAGAGAATGTCTGTGGTGAAAAGAGAGTAACAGTGAGAGATCAGCTTACTTCGGTTCTATCACACTTGTGAGGAAATACTTCATTGTCTACACTGGACCGTTTGGTCACCTCTCGACACACGAACCCCCAACCGCACCTCACCAGGATGTCCATGGGTCACCCTCGCTCTGCAAAGGACACACGTCAGCAGACCCTAATGTGGAATCACAGAAAAAAGAAAAAAAAAGCCGCCCAAAACAAAACAGTTCTGAACACAGGCAGTGCGCAGTCAGTTTTTTCAACCTTCTCCGCTCGCGGTTCTAAGCTCTCCCATATGTACACTAATCAAAGTTTGAATGTGAAGGGATGACGACTTGTGCCCGGACTACTTGAGCAGAATGAACGGATGAACAGAGCGTGGACTGACTTCTAAGACAGGTACTCTCTTAGATTAGGACCATGTTCACGCCTGTGTTCGCTTTAGTCTTTTGAGGTTTAGGATTTGAGAAGCGTGACATAGAAATACACCCAGAAATACTTGATGAAATTATCTTAGTGTCTCATTATTTGGAGGTGAGAGTGTCAAGAGTGCATTGGCAAAACCGTATGGTGCAGACTCAGGAACAGATAATTTTGCGCAGAGGAGGGATATGTGTATGATTTCTTTATTGAGATTTTCAGTGGTCTTAAATGGTTATTAAATCATTGCGCATGACAGAGGAGTGAGATGTAGGCTGGAAGAGGGAGGCATGGAGAGGTAATAGTAGAAAAAAAACACACACATCATTATTACTTGCCGCCGAAATAGTACACTACTGACAGGCACCATAGGAGGACAGCAGAAACTAAATACTGAGAGAACCAGTCTACAAAGAGAAGAGATGAATGGTGACCAGTCTGCTTACTTGACTGCATCTTCTGCAGGTGGCTTTTCATTGCTGGCATGGAACCGTTCACTCATTTCCAGACAAACAAGTCCAGGTACACTTTCCTAGGGATATTGATGGTCATCAGCCACCCGTGATGGACACACATCCCTAAATGTCAATCACAGGGCAGAAAAGCAAACAAACAAACAAACAAAAACGAACCAGACTAACCAGAAACTTGCTTCTTTGAGAACAGACAACATACAGAAACCTGTGATACCAACGTCTCCTGTGACGGTACAAAGTGTCCGCAGAAACAAAGTGTCGCACGCAGACACTTTTGTTCCCTGCGGACACTTTGTACCGTGAACTGACATTCAAAGTGTCCGCAGAAATCTGCGGACACTTTGTTCCGTGAGGTGACATATAACTTAAAAAGCGGAACAAAGTGTCCGCAGCTGTTTCAGCCTCAGTGTGAGTGGGTGAATGTGCATGTACACTCCCATGCGCGTGCGTGTGTGCGTGTGTGCGTGCGTACGCACGCGTGCGCGCGTGTGTATGTATGTAGTCTTCTTCTTCCTAAAAGACTGCTTCACTCAAAAACGAGTAGGTCACCAGCGCGCATATTAAAAAAATAAATAAATAAGATAAAGTAAAGCGCGCGTGCGCGCGCGCGCGCGCGTGTATGTGTGTATGTGTCTTTATCTTGTTTAAAATTTGTTGACAACTTTTTTGTGCAACAGGGCATAAAGTATAGATTACGCTCACGTGCGCGCGCGCGCGCACACACACACACGCACACACACACACACACACACACACACACACACACACACATATGCACAAACACACTCGCACGCACGCAGGCACGCACACACGCACGCACGTACGCACGCACACACACACACACACACACGCACACACACACACACACACACACACACACACACACACACACACACACACACACACACACACAGAGGCACGCATGCACGCACATGGGAGTGTACGCGCACATTCACCCACTGACACTGAGGCTGAAACGGCTGCGGACACTTTGTTCCGCTTTTGGACACTTTGTTCCGCTTTTGTAAGTTGTATGTCACCTCTTGGAACAAAGTGTCCGCAGGATTTTTGCGGACGCTTTCAATGTCAGTTGACGGTACAAAGTGTCCGCAGGGAACAAAGTGTCCGCGTGCGGACACTTTCTTTTCTGCGGACACGTTGTACCGTCACATCTCCATTGGAAGTCCGAAGCTGCCTTCCACACAGACACCAAACAAAGTACCTGTGGGAGTCGTCGGCAGACTCAGCGTCTGGGCAACATTATCAGTTTTTGGCTTACTGAGTGGACAAACTTTAGCGTGACCTTTAATGTCTGTTAGAGCAGGGGATCAATTTGCATGACATGTTTTTTCTCCGTGTCTGGCAAGTGCTTTAGAATAAGTGTAAAAAACAACAACAACACTGCAACATAAGGTATAATAAATCTTATTCTAGCATCAGTTCAGACCAAAGGGCGTGTCACTTTGTCTAGAGGTGGAAGGGCAGGGATTTTTTTTTTAAGCTGTCTTCAGTAGTCCAAACATTGTTGAGAAGGAGAGACGGGGTTGGGGGAAGGCGAATGGTTTTGGCGCGAAAGGGTAAAAGCAAGAAAGCTTATTTTCTTTTATCAAGCATCGCTATACAGGCTGCTGCTCCTGCTGGCGAGCTGGGCATAACGGGTGCTGAGAAGAGGAATCAGCAGAAAAGATGGAATGCACTTCATAGCCCGTCCAGTACTGTCCAGTCCCCTTTAGACCTTCAACCCCCAAGCCATGTCTTCCTAAATATGTCGATGGTCATCAATCTCCAAGCGATGGACGCATATATAAGTAATCGTTAAATTACATCGGGAAAACAAACGCCATTTCCATGAACGTGGACAATGTACAAAAAGCAATTATGCCAGCCTCATCCGTTCTCCATCCAACGCTTTTCCAGACGGACAACGAGCGAAGATTGCGGGTGACGTGATGGTCGACACATTGTCTAGACCAGGTAAACAGAATAACTAGTAGAACAGACTGTGGGGTGATGTCTGAATAGCTGTTCTGTCAGATTATTGGTTGATTTGTGAGGGGGACACTCGTTTTCTTGTGTTGGAGTATACGTTTAGAGGCTAGGAGTGTGAGAAACGCAGCATTACCCCCCCCCCCCCCCCCCCCCCACACACACACACACACACAGTATAAAGAATTTTTATCTTAGCAGCAGATTACTCAACAGTAAAAAAAAAAAAAAAAAAAAAATGAAGAGTACGCTGGCAAGACCATGTCATGCAGACTCAGGGGCAAATTACTTCAAAGCCTGGGGATATGATTTCTTGAAAGAAATCTACGGTGGTTGAAAATACTGAGCGATGCGTATGCAAGAGAAGTGAATGAGGCAAGTAATACAGCGGCAAAACATATCATTATTCCAAATATCACAACAGCGGCGGTTGAGAGAACGCGTCTGCAGAGAGAGAGAGAGAGAGAGAGAGAGAGAGAGAGAGAGAGAATGTTTTTATTCAATTTAAAGGCCACAGCCCCATACTGAAGCGGGTGTTCATAAATGCATCATACAACATTCCTGAGAGGTAAAAAAATGAAATCATGAAAAAGTGTAGAAATGTTACAAAGGGCAGCGTACATCAAGATATTTCTGTCCGAAATCTCTTATTTGCTACATACATATACATGGCTAAATTCAAAAGTGTATTCTCATTCCTTGTCGATAGAGAATCAGCCTGAAATTACACGGTTAAGTGTACTATTCAGATTGACTAAGTTTTATTCTAATATCGTTCAAAGCGGGACAGCAAAACCAAAAAAATGCATTTCATCTTCCCTTGCTCTATTGCAGACTCGACATGTCAGCTCATTTTCAACAAACATTACTATACCTGAGGCGATGGCATGCGATTTCAGGCACGCCAAATCTAAATTTCGTCGGTGCACATTTGATAAATCTATTCATTTTCATCCCAGCATAAGATTCTAATATAAGTGTCGATTTAAAGAGTTTGTACTGAGCAAACCTATCACTATTATACATATTGTCATGTCAGTCCAGCCACCTGCAATCAATAATCCTCTGTTTAAAACAATTAAGAAATTCTGATATATTTTCTTCACCTTGGTTATCCCAAATAAATCCATATAAATACGAATTCAAACACTGTCGAACATGAGAAGTCCATGCCCGTTTACCATTATCATCTAATCTTAACAGCACCCTGTAAGCTTTAAAGAGTATCCTGCCGTCATTCATTTTTGTTAACTTGAGCCAGTATTTTTTTTTTTTTTACATTTCAAATAAGAATTGAAATGAATTGAATATCTTCCAAGTTCACCATAATCCAGATCATTGGGCGTTCTACTGTCTACATTAAAAAAAGCGATTCAACGCAAGCAGTGAATGGCACTGCTTAACAGTAGCACACACTGGGTGCTGAGATGAAAGTGTCCCAGCATTGTCTGCTACTGCTGAAGGCAGCGTGTGATGGCTGATGCTGAGCTGGGGAAGAGTCTGCAGAGAAGAAGAGAGATTGTCAACCAACCAAAAATGATTCTGAGGACCACTCCGCTTGCATATGGCGGTTTATATGGACTGACCTGCAAGCCTCCGGACTCCCCAAACCACCAAATCACGCCTTCCTGAATGAGTCGATGCACATCATCCCTGTCTGATGGGCACGCATCGATTGATAGGAAATACGGTTGAACACACACACACACACACACACACACACACACACACACACACACACACACACACACACACACACAAACACACACACAAGCACGCACACACACACACACACACACACACACCACACACACACACATAACACACACACATATACACACAGAAACACACTAAAAGAAACATACGCGCGCGCACACACACACACACACACACACACACACACACACACACACACGCATACACATATATGCACACATGCACACACACTCGCACGCACACACACGAACATATGCACGTATGTGCACACACACAAACACACACACATGGACACCGCCGATTACCACCACCACCACCACCACCATCACCACCATCTCGACCACCAAGAAGAACAACCTTGAAGTAAATCTGATCTCAATGTAACATCGTTCAGAGCAAGGAGTTGAGGAGCACACTAACAATAAAATGTGAATCAAACCCAGGGGCAGACCATTTCACCCAGAAAGAGGATGGGGTGTCATTTCTTTTAGGAATCTCCAGTTGTCATAAAGCCGTTGAAATTAGGGACAGGAGTGACCAGGGCTTGAGGAGACTGCAACAAAATGTGTTACCGTTTGCCAAAGCATGACAACAACAGCTACCACGCCTGAAGAGCAGCACAAACGGGATGCTCTGAGACAGTGTCTGCAGAGAAAAGGCAGACCACCTAGCACATAACCTAGTTGCTTCCTAACCTGCAGTCGTCAGCAGAGAAAAGGCAGACCAGCTAGGACACGAACCAATTGCTTCCTAGATGCTAACCTGCAGTCGTCTGCAGAGAAAAGGCGGACTAGCTAGCACATGACCCAATTGCTTCCTAACCTGCAGTCGTCTGCAGAGAAAAGGCAGACTAGCTAGCACATGACCCAATTGCTTCCTAACCTGCAGTCGTCTGCAGAGAAAAGACAGACTAGCTAGCACATGACCCAATTGCTTCCTAACCTGCAGTCGTCTGCAGAGAAAAGACAGACTAGCTAGCACATGACCCAATTGCTTCCTAACCTGCAGTCGTCTGCAGAGAAAAGACAGACTAGCTAGCACATGACCCAATTGCTTCCTAACCTGCAGTCGTCTGCAGAGAAAAGACAGACTAGCTAGCACATGACCCAATTGCTTCCTAACCTGCAGTCGTCTGCAGAGAAAAGACAGACTAGCTAGCACATGACCCAATTGCTTCCTAACCTGCAGTCGTCTGCAGAGAAAAGACAGACTAGCTAGCACATGACCCAATTGCTTCCTAACCTGCAGTCGTCTGCAGAGAAAAGGCAGACTAGCTAGCACACGACCCAATTGCTTCCTAACCGGCAGTCGTCTGCAGAGAAAAGGCAGACTAGCTAGCACACGACCCAATTGCTTCCTAACCTGCAGTATCCGACCTGCAGAAGACACTTCACTGCCCACACTGGACTGGTCAGCCATCCCCTCCCACCCCCCCCCTCCCACACATTTACATCCTCCAGTCCATACCTTCCAAAAGGGTGTTGATGGTCACCACCCTGCTCCCTCTGTGTAGGAGGACATACATCAACAAACGTTAAACATAAACGAAAGTTAAAACAAAACTAAAACAAACCGAAAAAAAAAAGACCAACATTATTTTAATGCAAAGAGACAACGTGCAGAAACCAGAGATTTACAAGCCCCACTTACACCGTCCCCCAACTTCCCTAAATGGACACCAAACGAAGATTGTGTGTGACACACAGGTCGACACAATGTCTAGACAGCCAAAACAGGATTACTAGGCGAACAGCCTTGTGGAGTGACCTCTGAAAATAGCTGTTCCGTTAGATTAGGGTCTTGTGTATGTGGCATGCCTTTTACTGTATTCGGGTAAGAGTCTTGAGGCTTACAGTGTAAGAAACACAACTGGGGGGAAAAAGGATAGAAAAAAAGTGCAGAATAAATATCCAAGCGTCATATTGTTCTGAACAGAGTTGGAAAATACGCTGGCAACACCATGCTATGCTGCCTCAGGGGCGGATAATGCCTCACAGGGGTGGGGGAGGCGAGATTTGATTTCTTTCAAGTGATTTTCAGTGTTTAAAAAAAAAACGTTGTTGAGCAGGAGAGAGCATTGATGTGTGGGCGCGAGGAGGTGGGGATGGGGGATGGGTGGGGATGCGTAAGTAGCGGCAACACTTATTTCTTATTGCTGAAATCTTACGGCAACGGCTGCCGAATGGTAGCACTGAATGGATGCTGAGAGAAAACCGCCTGCAGAGGGATGAGAGACTGACAGTGAGGTGTCAGCTTCTTTCAAGCACCTGAACCTGCAGTTCATCTCCTACACTGGACAGTTCAGACACTTTGGACCTCCAAACCTCAAACCATATCTTCTCTGTGGGTGCTGCCATGGATACAGGTCAGCAGGCCAAGGTGTTAATCACAGAAAATAGATCCCCCCCCACCCACCCCACACCCACACACTTCTAAAAGAAAAAAAAATTATGACCACAGACAACATACAGAAAACAGTTTTACCAGCTTCCATTCGTGGTCCAAAGCTCTGTTAAATGAATTCTAAATTAAGTTTGTGTGTGACGGGTTGTCCGCTGTGTCTAGACCACGTAAACAGGATTAGCGGGTAACAGACGGAGTAGTGACCTCTAGAATGGCTGCTCTTACATTTGGGCTAACTGTAGGTGACATGCTTCTTTTTCCGTGCTTGGGTTAAGTTTATCAGGGTGAGGATGTAAGAAACTTTGCTCAAACGAAACGCACGCACGCACGCACGCACGCACGCACGCACACACACACACACACACACACACACACACACACACACACACACGCACCCACGTACGCACACACACACACACACACACACACACACACACACACACACACACACACACACACACACACACACACACGCACGCACGCACGGAGGTCGAAGATGGTGGGGAGGGAGAGAGAGCATGATTTTTTTTGTTGAGAGATATCATCAATGGCTGAAATGTTCTTGAGGACAAAACAAGGAAATGGGAGGAAGGGGAGTGTGTGTGTGTGTGTGTGGGGGGGGGGGGGGGGTGCAGACCTACATTTCGCTCACCGCTTAAAGTGCATGCACTTGTTGAACAAAGCTTGAAAGGGGGTGGAAAGGATGGATGTGGGAATCGTAAAAAAAGGGAGGGGGGGTGGGGTGGGGGGGGTGGGAAGCCAGTACACATGCAGGTCGTCTTCTACAGTATTTTTTCAGTGCTATATTCAATGACAATTTCTTTTTCGTTTTTTTTTTTTGTTGTTTTGTTTTTTAGCTCTTTTTGTTTTGGGATGGCACTTTTCAAGGAAATGTCGGATATTTTTGTTAAGCAATTGAGCTTCAGGTTGGGCGGAGGTGGTGAGGGGGGAGTTTCAGAAACCCATAGAACAGGCGAAAGCGCACTTTCATGTTGTCAATGTCAATAAGAGCGGGCACCGTGTTGTCAATGAGAGCGCAAATTATCCATCAAACGCCAGAGAAACCCACAAGTGGACACATATTTCGATCAATCATGCCTTCATATTTGACGAAAAGAAGCAATCTTTCTTAAGGATGATTTTTTTTTTTTTTTTTTGATAGAGGAGTTTTTGAATACGAGACTCCCTAAACATCAGGTGTGCGCATACCAGCAGTCCGAACGCACGTTAATTAAAAGTAGAACGCGCGCCTTCGGGTGGCACGTGCTTGTCACACGCTGCGCGGTTCTCCAGTCCTCTGAATTGCACTCAGAGCTGAAGAGCTGGGGAGTGGACCTATCGAACACGACAACTACATCCACCAGAACGACAACAGATTCAGATGAGCTTTGTGGAAAGACAATTTTGTTTAATTTCATTTTATTGTATTCTATTTTTTTTCTATTCAAGTGTTCTTTTCTGTTTTTTTTTTTTTTTTTTTTTTTTTTTTTTTTTACATTGAGCGCTCAGGATCTGAACTCGAAATCTTCTGAATGCAACCTGTCATGTTTGTGAGTTTCCCTTTCCTACTCGTGTACACTGACACACAATTAAGCAGCGATAGTGCTGCTGTTGTTGCATAAAGCTAATTCTAAGGATGTCTAATCTTAATACTACTCTGAAAAGTGAGAGGAACAACTTTACATCTTGGTCACGTTATTGTACAGGATGTGCAAACGGATCGTTCTCACTCATCGGTAATAGATAGGTGCACGGCAGCGCCCGTCTGGTCTCCACGTTTTCTGGTGCATGCTGCTGTTTCCTGTTTCCACACAGAGTAAAAGGGTAGACAATAGATATCCTGTCTCCCTTTTTTTTAAGGGTAGATGATAAATATCCTGTCTCCCTTTCTGCTATCTTATCCTCCTTTGTCAGAGTTCCGTTTGCTTCTCGCGTAGATCACTAAGCACTTCCAGGCACCTCAGTCACTGCACTCCACAGCAGAACTGTTCAGATAGAGGGGCTGCCCTCTCAAGTAACCACACCTGTCAGCTTGTTGTTAGCCACTGTTCAGCAAGAACGGCCCATCACCTGTAAGCAGCCTTTACTCACACGCGAACCACCATGTGTGTTCTTCACACTGGACAGTTTGACACCATCATCAGCGGCGCAATGTGGCAAACGGACAGACAACCCGTGGGCAGGAGGCAGGTAGACAGGCAATCATGATGTCAACAGGAAGTAGCGAGTGCCTCCAGTATGAGCAGAGGAACGGCAAACCAGCGAAAGACGACTGTCTCCTCTCTTGCTGTTTGGTTTCCGTAAATCACCGAACACTGACATGAACTACAGCGTCTTTACTTAACTGATCTCGCGCGCGCGCGCGCGCGCACACACACACACACACACACACACACACACACACACACACACACACACACACACACAACACACGTAGTGTTTGGCGACATAATTACACCTCTGTAACACGACACCGATTCACCTATCATAAATGCAGAGAACACACACACACACACACACACACACACACACACACACAGAAAGAGAGAGAGGTTTAGCCATGAGCAGGTTTACACATACCTTGCACCGGAGGAAGAAAATCCCTCTGCACACTTCACCTTCCTTCATCCCCTCCCCACCCCCCACCCCCTCCTCGAGACGCTGCAGGGGCTTGAATTCGCACCCTGTCAGATTAAGACTTACGTGTTCAGACAAAGATGCAGAACAGCTGGGACCAGCGTCCTCATCTTCACTGGTCGGGGTTTGATGTACACACATTTGAAGGCATTCGTCACTTCCTGTAGATCTGATTGGCTCTCTGTGTCCGCCTTTTGTTGACGGGTTGGCTGTCTGGTAACAACAGCGTCAAACAGTGATGTCTGAAGCACGAAACAGGCCGCACAGGCTACATGCAGGCAAAAGACCTACCGCGTTTAATAGCGGATAACGG
>JADBJO010000515.1:222500-232500 GCA_016801955.1 Conus betulinus | reverse complement strand
TGTACAGACGTGGAATTTTTTTTTCTATTGGCTTTCTTCCACAATGATACAAGCGTGGGCGTGGGCGCACGCGCACACACACACACACACACACACACACACACACACACACACACACACACACACACACATACACACACGCGTGAGCGCGCGCGCACCCACACACTCAGAGAGAGAGAGAGAGAGAGAGAGAGAGAGAGAGAGAGAGAGAGAGAGACTTTTATTCCTCTGGTTAGCAGATACAGAAGAAAACGTTTCCTTCTTTCTGGCACACGCTCCCAAAAGGAACTAAAAATAACTAACATGAACACATTTCTTCCCTCCTCTCCCCCCCCCCCCCCCTCTCTCTCTCTCTCTAATGATTACAATAATACTACTAGTACTACTACTGCCACTACTGCTGTCGCTGCTACCACCACCACCACCACGACGTCCACCACAACTACTACTACTACCACCACCACCATCACCACCACCACAACCATCACTCCTTCTACGATTTACAAAAGAAACAAGAAAAATTTACTGTCTCAAGTCAACTTCTTTAGCCCCTGCTTCCTTCTTCCCAGCGCGCGCGCGCGCGCGCGCACACACACACACACACACACACACACACACACACACACACACACACACACACACACACACACAATGAACTGGCTTTTTAGTTTTGGGTCATGATGGACAGTAGGATGTTTAGAATATTGAAAGAGGACAGTTCTGGAGCCGAATGTAAAGGAATGCATTGAATGAGAGAGCTGCTGGGTTACAGAGGTCTGCTCCATCAGAAAAATGATCTCTGACCGTGTTGTTTTGTCTTTACCTCTGGGATGCTTAAACTTCTAGTCTTCCGAAGAGGAGGGTACATGACACATCATATTGTACAGTTGAACGTCAGATGCGTAGGAAATGAACAGTTTGGGAACAAACAACAAAAAAGCTACAGCTGAAAGTTTGTAGTCGATTCTGTTTGAGACATGGAGCCAGTGAAGTGAGCAAAAAAAAAAAAAAAAAAAAAAAGCAGTCATACATGGTCTGACAATGAAGATTTGAAAACAAGATGGGCAGCGTTATTCAGTAATCTTTTTAAAGATGGCATTTCAAAGAAGGCTGCGAGAAGGGAACTTCAGTAATCCATTCTAGATGGAGCATAAACACAGACTAATGTTTTTGTCTTTTCAGTCGACAGATCATGACAGACTGAGTAGACTGTGCGCAGCTCAAGGTAAGCAGCTTACAAAAGTCTGATATGTGATGCTGAAAGATGATCAGATTCTGGTTACGACTAAGGCCAAGGCTACGCACAGAGCCTGACAGACAGATAACGGCGTTGTTTATTTGAAGCGATACTGGAAAAAAAGAATGATTTAGAAATTTTCTTGAGGCAGACAAATAGCAGCTCAGTCTTTTCCTCGTTTTGTCCTTAAACAATCTAATCATGGATTGAAGACACACGATCATTAGTTTCAGCGTTAGAAGCTGACTAATAAAGCTGGTTGTTATAGGTAGAGCTGTCGTCAAACAGATGATGATGGCAAATAAGCTCAGACACTGCAGTAGCTCATAGTGCAAAAGAAGAGAACAGAGACAGATCCCCTTGAAATGCAATATCACTGGACGGATATTTCAGAATAGCTATCATTTAGAATATTGTTTGTGTTTTGCTTTTCAGGCAGGACTCAAACCAGGACAGAGCTTTGCGCACAGAAGGTTCAGGCATTTTCGAAAGAACTGAAGATTAATGATGTCAAAAGCAGCAGACAGGATTAACAAGGTCAGAACGGAAATGTTGTCTCTATCAAAGCCAAGAAGACATTATCTTATGCAGGGCTGTTTCAGCACTATTGTCTTTTAGGTTATACTAAATGATAATAATTCATTTCTCTCCAGGTGATCCTGAAGCCAAGAGAGGAAGGTTCTTTCCAGTATTTTTTGGAGGAGAAGAATGAATATCAAACTAGGTCTTCATTGTTTTATTGTTTGAGACAGTTTGGGCTTTGGACAAGAGGGCTTCGTACGAGAGGGCACACAAACACATGTTTGGAAACAGGTGGAAAATAACCAGACAATGATGAATTGTTGATGTTATTGATATTATTAATAAAAGGATGATACAAGAGTGTGATAAACGAGAAAATCAAGTATTAACGTTTAGGGAATAGGGTTAAGCTAACAAACCTTTGGCGCGGTAGTCACGCTTCATTTCATTCACTGTTGGCTCATTCGCAGGCTGAAAACGATTCAGAAAGGGATCAGTATACACACACGACCAAAGGTTTCAGAAGAAAAAAAAAAAGAGATTCGACACGCTATCGTATCAAGGTGACCTTATCAATGAACAAGTCTGAAGATTTTGTATGGAAGTTTATATGCACAAATATAATCAGAAAGCATAAGATTTCATTTGACCCCACATTATATTTGAAACGTTAAAATTACTGTTTGGCTGCTGTGAGGCTGAGAATCTTTGCAAGAGATTGAAAAGGAGATTGGGCAAAGTCCACAGCGTTAACACAGGGTTCGTTCTAGGCAGGCTGAGATATCTACAGGTGGATGGTCAGGCCAGTCGCACGTCACACGTGAGCCCGTCTCCGTTCCTACAAGACCCAGTCAAAATCAGGAATCAAAGGGCTGAGACAGAGAGGGTGAGGACGGGTACAGACCTGTTGGAGTGTCAGTGAGAATGCGTACCCACAGTATCACGCCGGCACAGGTAGAAATGCTGTGGCTGGGGTGGACTGTTACCCAGAAGGTCAGTCTGACATGCTGTGATGTTAACGAAAACCAGTCTGTGCCCTTCCCTGGAAACTGGTAGGGTTGAACGCTCGGCGAGGTTAAGACCGCACTGCACACAGGCACGGTCCGTGAAGAGGGTACGATCAATGGTTTTCTTTCAATCTGAAAATGTCATCCTCTTCCCTGAGATCGCCCAGTCCTCGAATTGGCCATGGATGGGCATACTATGAATACTACTGTAAGAGTTACCATAACTAAACGTAGCTCAGTAGCGCACAACCCAGATACTTTTCCTGTGACCGGAGGATTTTTCGTGGAGGATAAGGGGAGAGTGCTGCTACACCTAAGAGTGAGTGAAAGTCTGAAAGCAAAACTATGTCACCATTTGTCTAAGAACCACAGGTTCTAGGAAACTTTTCTCCTTCAAATGTGTGACAGCTGCCAGAAAGGATGAAAGCGAAAACACCAAGGATCTGAGGGAGGAGTTGGGCGAGGCGGGGGAAGGAAGAAGGCAGAAAAAGGGGAAGGGAGGAGGTACTAGAAAGGGAGGGAGGACGAAGCACTTTTTTTTCCTCTCAAAGGACCTAGCTGTCCTCTGTGTGTCTGCATGTCTACGTTCTGGTGACAGGAGCTCTGCCGTGGTGTCCTGCCCATTGGCTTGCTGTCTCCGAGGACTTTAAATTAGTACCCTCCACCCCCACTGCTGTTGGCGTGCCATCTACCCTGATGACAGACAGAGAGAGAGAGAGAGAGAGAGAGGGGGGAGGGAGGGAGGGAGGGAGGGAGAAGTGGACAAGCACACTTGCCCTTTTTATTCCCTTCTGACTGTGTTAACATGCAGACCTCAGGTGTTGGACCACAAAGGAAGTAATTAACACCGCCACCCCTCCCAACCCCCTTTCAGCTGTCCCACCTCCACCCATTTCCCGGCAACTGTCAGCAATCTTGGAAATCAGATTTTCAAACCCTTCCACGCCGTGTCTTCGCACTGTGACCTCAGACTTTTTTTTTTTTTTTTTTTTGGGGGGGGGGGGGGGGGGGGGGGGTATCTTCCAGAGGCAGATTTTCCAAGACCCTGGACCAGTGCCAGTTCAGGTGACAGTAAGAACAGTACTGGTCGCCTGGATATCATTATCTGCTCGTTTGTTTGCATCAGTGCTTAGTTCTTTTCTTCGATGTGTCAGTCAGTCCCCCCACCCACCTCTCTCTCTCTCTCTCTCTCTCTCTCTCTCTCTCTCTCTCTCTCTCTCTCTCTGCATCTCTGTGTCTCTCTGTTTGACTATGCTCTTGAGAAAATGGTGTTTCATGTGTTCATTGAAGAAAAAAATATTCGATTATTACTTATTTTCTTGAGGTGGGGGGAGACTAATGTTGAGATGGACACTTTTTATTTTATTTATTCCTTTATTGGTTTGTTTGTTTGTTTGCTTATCTATCATTGTTTTGGACGAACTATATAACAGGATATTTTGGTCACACATACTTCAGGCAACACTTCATTCTTTCGTGAATGTAGGTATTTAATTGCTCTCTCTACATTTTAAGTCTCTTGATTTCTTCATAGTTTACGTTTTTGTTTGGTCTTATATATAATAATGATAAGAAAAGTAGACGACCTTAGTACATCCCTGAAGGTTGCTTCCACTGGTATACCACACCTCTCCTTAATCATTTTCAAGTATGATAGTAGCCAAGAAGGGACAAAAGGAAAGAAGGAAAAACATTGTGGTCTGTTCTCTCTTCCAAAGTAGCATACACGTTGCTCGCAACTGTCGCACTACGAATAAAGCCATCAACAATCACCCCCACCCCCCACCCCCACCCCTCCCAGATAACCCTCAGCCCTCTGAATCACAAACTTTGTAGGTCTCGTGCTTTTTTTTTCTATATTCTGTCTTGACACGTGACCTTCGACCTTTGTCCGTCTCCCTAAGGTAGAGAACCCTGACACACTGGATTAATCTCAATTTCAGCTTGCAAAAGCACGTGGTCTATCGTCTGTAAGCAGTTGTCTGTTAATTCGTTTTCCTCGATGTTTCATCTTTTCTTTAGAAAAAGTCTTCTGTGTTCTGTGTCCCTTTCTTTTGTATTCCATTCTCTAGATTAAAAAAAAAATCAATAATTATTGTTTTCATTAGACCTTCATTATTGATAATTTTGCCACCACACATCCTGAACTGGGCACTTTATTCGTCTCCTTTTTCATTCATCATTGTTTTTAAAGACATAAATGATATACTGTCAGGCTGAAAGAGAGAAAAAGATAACCCAAAGGTGCGGGTAGAACCCAGAGAAGTATACTGAAGGTATACTGTGAGGGTAAAATTAACTTACAGAAGCATTTTATTCATTCATTTGTTTATCAGTTTTCTATTCCTGTTTTTTTTTTTTAATTTCTGTACAATTTATAATTTCAATTGTCTCAGAATTCCTATTCACTCTTTCCCCTGCCCCCCCCCCCCCCCCCCCCCCCCCCCACACGCACACACCTTCCTTTTTCCCCTCCTTCGTTCGCTCCTCTCCCTGCTGCCTTCTCCCACGCTGTCATATCATCCCCACCTCCTCCATTGCCCCCACCTAACGAAGAAAGCGATTTACATACCCCAGAAGACTACTCCAACTGGTATGCCCACATCTCTTTTGATTTACTGTGTCACGAGCCAATGAACCCATAAAAGACAAAGGAAAAAAGAAATAATCAAGCTGCTGTTAGTTTACATTTGCCCGTCTAGGTAGGCCTATGTAGATCGTATATGTCACACCACAAATGAAGCCATAAAACATGACATGCTCCTCAGTTCAGAGGTTTATTTAACGTCTTTTCATCCCCAGATGATATTATACGCTTATGTAAAAAAAAAAAAATTCTCCACGCTCAACGTCTCATCCATGTTAGTACTTTCAAACCCACATCTGATACATGCATATTTACATAAGTAAGATACCCTAGTGGTACACAAAATTGTTGATCTGTAAAAAAAAAAAAAAAAAATTTGCAAGCGCGGTCACTGCGAAATAACCAGGGTAATTTCACCATCATATGAACCATAATAAGACAGCATTGATGTTATCAGAGTATTTATCTCGACACCTTTCTCCTGATAGAGCGAGGTCAACACTGAGCATTAAAACAAAAGATTGCGGGGGGGGGGGGGGGGGGGATCGGAATAACTCAGTTGGTAGAGAGCCGGACTCGTGATCCAGGGGTTGCGGGTTGGAATTTCGGTACAGGGGGATTTTCCCTCGGAGTTAATATTGGTTCTGACTCCATTCCCCATACAGTCTTTCGAATGAGACTATAAACCGAGATTCCGTGTGTGAACGCACGCACAACATCTTGCACACACGTAAAATCCCATCACCAACTTTCGGAAGAGAAGGCCAGTTTGGCCGTTAGTATGGATGACACGTTACACGCAACATGCACCTTCCCCGAAGATGGAGTATGGCTGCCTTAATGGCGGGATAAAAAAAAAAAAAAAACGGTCATACACACAAAACGCCACTGCCTGTCTATACAGGCAGTATCCGCAGGAGTATCAGCCTACGTGCGCAGAAGAAAGAAAAAGAAACAAAACATTGTGACACGTTCCTTTGCCTCCGACACATCAGTCAAATCACCCATCCATCAAACTGTCAAATCTTGTGCTTTCTTCTGTGTCTTAGCTCGTTTCTCACAAAGGCAGGCTTCCTAACGATGCTCGACCTGTTCATTCATTTATTTATCTATGTTTGGAGGATGTTCATGACAGGGCATTTTGCTAATGCATGGATCAGTCTTGACATTGCTTATGGAAAATAAGGGGGGGAAAAACCCTGAGGAATGTAGTTAATATATTCCTGAGGATTACTTGAAATATCATACCACACATATATCCTGGTACGCTGTCTAGACACTCTCATCTGCTTATTCATTCTTGTACATTTTTTAGTCTTTTTATCCCTTGGTTTGAACGTCTTTTTTTTTGAGTCTGTTTCTTTGTAGTCCACTTTTGATATGTGGTGTTTACCTTTCTGTATTCTGTATTCCTTTGTTTACTACTGTTTTTGGAGGGTGTTCCTAACTGGGCATTTATACACGTGGACCTGAATCAGCTCACAATTAATTCATTTGTGATTGCTTTTGACAATGGTTATCGCCAGTCAGCTTGCACATAAAGACTTGAAGATCGCTGAATTAATTGATTGCATGGTTTATATATATATATATATATATATATATATATATATATATAGAGAGAGAGAGAGAGAGAGAGAGAGAGAGAGAGAGAGAGAGAGAGAGAGCCTGTTCCACAATCCACAATCATCATTTTCTTTTTTTTTTCTGGAAGTATTATTTGTCTTTGTCTTACGCACTCAAAAATCATGAGGAATGCAGTTAACACATTCCTGAGGATTACTTTGATCGAGGTACCGTATCTCTCTTCTCTTCACGTACTGTTCGTGGGTACTAGGTGAGGGGGGTGGAGGAGGGGGGGGGGGGGCGGCGGAGAAGAAAGTCTCTTCCCGTTTACTAGTGTTGCTATTTAGATCCCGGGAGTCGGGCAATAAACGAGGCAATCAAACGTTACCCCCAACTGTCTCTCTCTCTCCTCCGCCCCCCCCCCCCCCCCCCCCCCTACCCCTCCCCCCCCCCCCCCCCAACAACCACCCTAAGATAACTGTAATCCCTTCCAATGTCTTCTCGTCTTGACTATGTGTCTTGGCGCACAACCTCCGACTTTTCCTGTCTCTTCAAGAAAGAGATTTCCCAGATCCATCAACCAAGGTGCAGCTTATTTCAAACACGTGACCGGTCTGAAAAAAAAAAAAAAAAAAAAAAAAAACGTTATTTTGTCGTTTATTTTCCTCATCGTTTAATCTTTATACTTATTTTCTATTGAAGAAAAAAAATGTCTCTGTGAACGACGATGTTTCTTGTGGTGCACTTTTGAGATTAGTGAATTTTTTTTTTTAACCCATCGAATCTTTTGGTTAATGGTTTTGTAGATTCTGAAACTGCACCTTTTGAAAGTCGTGTGTTAAAATGGATAGTTATTTGTGTGTATTGATAATCGTTTTGGAGGACATTTGTAACATGACATTTGACTGACATATTCTTAAACGGAGCTTCAATGATGAATTAATGTATGCATTAATTGAAATTTATTCTGTTGTTTATCTTTTAATTTTTTCTTAAAAGAAAATCGTCCCGAAAATACGAGCTATCCCTGACAACCGCTTCAATTAGTTTACCACACCTCCCCTTATTTAATGATCCCGGTATGAAAAAACTCTCATTTCAGCAGCAGTCCCTTTCCATGATAAAGAGGAGTACGTAGCCAAGGAATTATTGGTTAGGGCATTTTCAGTGGAAAGTCGGTGTTTGCTAGTGGAATTCTCACAATTTGGATATCAGTACTTATTATTGTCATCTGAAGTCTGCTGTATTGTGTTGTGCATATCTTGAAGTTGCTGAAGAATACACTTAGTAAACACACAGAAACAACACACACACACACACACACACACACACACACACACACACACACACACACACACACACACGCACACACACACGTACGCACGCACGCATGCTTGCGCGCGCTCGCGCGCGCGCACACACACGCACACACACACACACACAGAGTCACACAGAGAGAGAGGGTCGTCAATCTGACTCCTGGTGGTGATGGTGGTGGTGGTGGTGGTGGGGGGGGGGGGGGGGGGGCGGATGTAGAAAAAAAATGTATAGATAGATAGATAGATAGACAGATCGATAGATAGATAGATAAATAGATAAACAGACAGATAGATAAATAGGTAGAGAGAGAGAGAGAGAGAGAGAGAGAGAGAGAGAGAGAGAGAGAGAGAGAGACTGACAGACGGACGAGACAGACAGTCAGATACAGAGAGAGAGAGAGAGAGAGAGAGAGAGAGAGAGAGAGAGAGAGAGAGGAGAGAGAGAGACAGAGACAGAGAGAGAGAGAGAGAGACAGACGGACGAGACAGACAGACAGAGAGAGAGAGAGAGAGAGAGAGAGAGAGAGAGAGAGAGAGTCATGTTTTCAGCACGTAGCAGGTAGTAGTGCGATTCCCAAAACACTGTTAATGTTGATTCCTGATTCTTGTGGTAATTTAGGTATACGGATCCATCTTGATGTCTATCAAATATTTAGCAACTGCCAGCGTTTAGGAACGTCACCATACCAAGCGAAAAGGTGAAGAAATGTCAGAATGTAGGGGTGGGGGGGGGTGAAAGGGGGGGGGGGGGGGGGGGGGGGGGGGGGGCGAGGTGTGAGGGCTGGGGCGGGCAGTATCATCTCTACTATGGACTCAGCTGGCTTTTCACAAGGTCCCCGCACTCCTCATTTCTTACGAATTCTTCCAAGTTCCCATGAAACGATGCTCCGCTGTGACTGCTGGCCAATTGTGTGGCTGTCCCTGATGAATTCTTTAATCACAGTACCCCTATATCACCCCCTACTCATGACATATCGTTCCATTTAACTTGAAGGCAAAAAAAAAAAAGGAAGCAATAGTGCTCACCTATTCTCCTGTGCCTGTATGTGTGCATGTAGGCCTCTATGTGTCAGACCACAAATGAAGTCATCATCGAATATCCCCTCCCTTCCCTGTGCACTCCATCAGTCCCCCCCCCCCCCCCCCACTAACCCCCCTACCCCCCCCCCCCACTACCCCCCCCCCCCCCCACCTTCTTACCCTCCCACTCCTCACCCCTTACAAAATGTCAGCCCTTTCAGTCACCAAATGTGCGAATCTCGTGCTTTCTCCTGCACGCCGTGTCTTAGCACGTGATCTCTGACCTTTCCTATCTCCCTGAGGCAGAGAATTCCTGACGCTCCACCACCCGTCCCGTTTCAGCTGCATAAGCATGTGATCGGCCGTCTGGAAACTGTTATCTGTTCCTCTGTTGGCGTGAAGGCTTAATCCTTCCATTCTTCTCAGTCGTCGTCATTCTGTGATTTACATGGACACTGTTCATTCTTCTTACTGTTCATGAGAAAGTCGGTAAATTTCTTAATCAAGCATGTTAATATTGAATTAGAGTATGATAGTTTAGATTTAAACTATGCAGAAAAGAAAATGCCTTTGTATTATTAACTTGCGCTTGTATGTCATTGTGAGAATGGTTTACAATCTAACATTTCCAGTTGCAAAGTGAGACGACTGCAGGCGGAAATCTAAACAAATCTTAAATAAATGTTAGCGAACCGCCAAGAGAAACGTGGACAAACGAGTCACAAGATAAAACACGACGCGT
>JADBJO010000515.1:215000-217500 GCA_016801955.1 Conus betulinus | reverse complement strand
GGTTGACAAGAGGAGCTCTTTGGACCTCTCCCTGACATCTTCATTGGTATAAAGTCTGACCATTTGATGCCCAAGATCTTACGTAGACGCTTAGTGTCAAGAGCGTTGCTTTATTGCTTCATCCGAAATACTTGTACTCTTTAGATCACCGGTTTAGACCTTGTGGAGCAGGAGGGAGAAACCAGACGTAGACTGAACTTACGGACACAAGGAATCTCACGCTTTCTACGGCCAGCTGGCGGAGGATGGTCTAGTCACGTGGATCAGTGATCCTGCGCGCGTGTGTTTTGTTCATGGGAAGTGGTTCTTAGCCACAATGACGAATAATAAAGAACTTGTCCCAAAACGCAACGCTCGCAGCCATTTCAGTTCAATCATGTCTTTGACCATCCCTGTTTAGGAATTGTGGGGCCGATAGTCCATTCCAAAACTTGACATAAAAGAGAGGTCCGAGGAAGTCTTGTTGAATTATCACTATTCCAATCACTCACTCAATGAGTCAATCAATCAATCAACTCACTCACTCAATGAGTCAGTCAATCAATCAATTAATCAATCCATGAATCATCAATCAACGAATAAATTACTAAATCAATCACTGAATCAATCAACTAAATCAACCAACCAACTAGCCAATCAACCGACCAATCATTTATTTATTTTATATATTTTGCTCTTCTGTCCCAGATTCTGCGCTCTCTCACCAGCACTTCTCCTAGACACACAGCTACATCGAACATATCTTTTTCTTTCGGTGGTGGTGGTAAGCAAGCGCGCGTATGTGTGTAACATCTTCCGTGTCCCCTCACTTGCATTCGTTCCGACAGACTATTTTCGGCTTTGTCCCCACACAGTCACATCCACACCAATTCAGTGGCAGTTGTAGCACCACACTCGTTTGACCCTTTCAGGCTCATGGGTGATATAAACAACTGGGCAAACGGTCATCACCAACATCTTCCAAAGATCAAAAGAATTTGTCTCAGAAATGCCAATGTTGGAAAGTTACAGACAACACTCGTCGTGTGTTTCCAATCCAGAAGAAATTTTTAGCAACAGCTTGGGCTGATCACCGTGCCTTGCTTCCTTTGATGATCTTGGGGGGGAAAAAAAGTCACTAAGAACAAAACTTCTCGACTAATCGTACACATTAAGTAATGAACTGATTTTTTTTTTTTAAGATGGCGTCCAAGTTTGGAGAGATCGTCCGAGATTTCCAAGATAACGACTATATATATATATAGTTCTACAAATTAAGTAGTGGGAGAAAAACAAGTGCTAATAACAATTCTTCATTCATAATGTTGATGACTAAATAAAAAAAAATGTGTATACGAAAAACAAAATTGAAGATGAAGAAAATGGAAAAATTATATTATAAATATGATAAACTGTTTACTAGCTGCCCGAGAGAACCATCATATTCTCTTTCGAAAGCACATCTTTTGTATTACCTGCTCCTACAGTGACACGACTGATCCTTTCCGTACTCTTGGTGTCAAATAGAGACACACCACAGTCCATAATTCTGTGGTGTTCTCACCACCAAGGGTTCAAAAAAGAATCCAACAGCACCCCCCAAAGCAGCAAGCGAAAGGTAGTAAATGGAACAAAACGAAAGTGTGGACAGGAAAAAAGTTGCTGAAAAACTAAAGCATTATGCAAACAGTATAAAATGTAGGGGACAAGCTTTGAGCCTATGCTTGAGGATCCATTCAAGGATGCAAGGGAGATCAAAAGATATGGAAGGGTGAGTGGTCAGCCCTGCTGTTCAATAACCCAAGCATTGTGAGGCCATGCAGGCCAATGTTTGCTCAGTGGATTATTGAGTGAGACTGCCCTACAACGAAAGTGAAGTCCCAAACAGTATCATGACAACCCGTCAGCGACAGACTCGGCCAAGTACTCGAGGCCTAACCTGTGAAATACACACGGCAAAACAAGCGCCGTAGATGGAGAAGAATCGGGTGAGAGAACAGTAATTTGGGGGGGGGGGGGGGGGGGGGTGGACTAGCTGTAAGACACTGAAGAAAATTAATGATCTCGTGACAGCTAATTTCCTGTCAAAGTGGTGATTAAAGAGTGCAGAGCAAAGCCGGCACTCCCCCCCCACCCCCTCCCCCCCGCTACCGCTACCCCTCCACCTCTCTCCCCTTACCCTCGCCACCTCCTCCCATTCCCCACCCGCCTCCGTCTCCTAAGAGAACTCCCATCATTTGCAAACAAACTGCTGAGATGGAACGAACTTCCCCCGGATGAAACAAACTTCGCTTCCGCGTGTGTAAGAAACGAGAGGAAAGAAAAAGGTGAGGGAGGGGATGGGTGAGTCGGGTGAGGGGGGGGGGGGGGGGGGGGGGAGGGTAAGGGAGGGAAAGGGGAGGGGGTTCCAACGATGCGATCTCGGCGTAAACAACAACAACAACAACGACGACGACGACGACAACGACAACACCAAGAACAACAAAAACGCAGCAGAGGATATTGAAGACGAATTGTTTGT
>JADBJO010000515.1:202500-212500 GCA_016801955.1 Conus betulinus | reverse complement strand
AGAGAGAGAGAGAGAGAGAGAGAGAGAGAGACAGGAGGCGGAGGAGGAGGAGTAGGAGATATGGAAAGGAGGGATAGAGAAACATATTTAATGAATGAATAAATGCGTGCGTACAAAAACACAGACAAACAAAAACGCAAACACAAACACAAGGCATTGAGATCGAAAAAAGTTCATTGGATATGACAAAGGAAAGACCTAATAGGTCATTTCACTGGCTACGATGGTATGGCCGGAATAAGATCAGTGATCATCCACTACCATTCATAGAACGCTTTAAGATTTTACTACTCCCTACTCTTTCACTTGACAACAGGAGAGAAAGCAGGAGACTGGTTTTACTGTAACTCTCTGGTAAAAACATCCACAACATAGCTTAATCGGGTCATTAAAAGAGACAAGTGATAAGGTCTGTCCGTCTGTGTTACAAGCTGATCAACCCTTTTTCTTGTTGATCAGAAGACAAGCAACTTTAAAAAGTGGTAATTTGAATGAACTGAATGGTTAGCACAGACATCCAAGATGTCCCAGAGAGAGAGAGAGAGGAGAGAGAGAGCGGAGAGAGAGAGGAGAGAGAGAGGAGAGAGAGAGAGAGAGAGAGAGGAAGAGGGAGGAATGGGTGGGGGTATGTGTACGTGTGTGTGCGTGTACATGTGTGTGTGTGTGTGTGTGTGTGTGTGTGTGTGTGTGGTGAGTGGGTGTGTGTGTGTTGTGTGTGTGTGGTGTGAGAGAGAGAGAGAGAGAGAGAGAGAGAGAGGGAGAGAGAGAGGAGACGAGAGAGAGGAGAGAGGGGAGAGAGAGAGAGAGAGAGAGAGACGTGTGGATGAGAGAGAGGACGAGAGAGAGAGAGAGATGGAGAGAGAGAGGAGGGAGAGATTACGTCGAGTCTGGAAGAGAGGACGTGTGGGCGGCCAAACGTGCTCAGTTACGTCGAGTCTGGATTAACACTTTGCGTCACACAACTACCCCCACCCCACCCCAACCCACCCCCGCGACACCAGTAGGTCTGTCTCCGTAACGCATTCAGGACCCCGACACGAGAATAATTCAATGTGACTTCCCAGTTCCCCCGGAAGGGTGGAGGCAGGGGTAATTTTCATACCAATCCACCCCCACCTCCCGCGCACGAAACTCCCATTCATCTGCTACTGTTCCTTTAACTCAATCTCTCTGCAGGTGCGGTCGACTTAACCATCCCTTCGGAGGGGATGGACATATATACTGAGAGGCAGAAATTCCGCACAGACATAAAAAATCGTGCTAAAAAAAATCTCATTTGTCAGTTATTTAATTGGAAACTTGGTAACAACTTAAACAAACCAAATCTGCGTTATAAAAATTTGATTGAAAAGGGCATGTGTGAACAGAAAAAAAAAAAAACGACCTGAATCAAATTCATAAACAACTGTCAAACAATGTTATTGCACAGCATAAAACCATCTTTCAAAAGAGATGATTCTGTCAATATCTGGTGTATCCACCATGGCAGCTACACACGCTCGAAGACGCCCAGGCATGGACTGCACGAGTCGTCGTATCTGCACCTGCTGGATGTTGACCAGTGATGCTGAAGAACGGCGATCAGTTCACCTCTCGTCTGGGGCCTCGGCTGATGCTGCTGCTCACTCTCCTGCCGAGCGCGTCCCAAAGGTGCTCAATGCAGTTCATGTCAGGTGACAGGGATGGCCAGGGCATCACCTCCACTCCATTCTGCTGCAGAAACTGATGGGTCATCCGAGCACTGTGAGGTGTAGCATTATCATGCTGGAACACAAATCTGCGTCGTCCACCATGGTGATCCAGGAGTGGAAGCAGGACAGGCTGGAGAACGTGGTTCACGTAACGCTGTGCCGTGATGTTGCCATCGATCACCACGAGCTGGGATCTGAAGTTGGCGTTGATGGCACCCCACACCATCTCTGAAGGGCCGCCAAACCGGTCGAGCTGCCTAACACAAGGGTCATGATACCGTTCTCCTCGTCTTCTGTAAATTTGATTCTCCCATCAGCGTGGCTCATGCAAAAAACGTGACTCGTCAGAGAAGATGACATTCCTCCATGCGCGTCTTCCCAGGAACGCACCATTTGCTGCCCAATGGCGCCGTGCCTGCCTGTGTCTGTCAGTCAATACAGGGCCAACGTAGGGCCTGTGACACCTGATTTCTGCGTGTGACAGGCGTCGTCTGACGGTGCGGCTGCTGATGGGTCCCCCACGCTCCCCCAAAATTGCTCTAGCGGTGGCAGCAGCAGTCAGGAATCGGTTCCTGAGGTGGGAAAGGCGAATAGCTCGATCTTGTCTCGGAGTCGTCACTCGAGGTGCGCCTGGTCGAGGACGGTCAGAAAGTGACCGGGTGGCTGCCAAGCGCTGTTGTAGGTGGTAGATAGTGGTGTGGTGGGCGTCCATGCTCTTGCCGCCTGTCGGACAGATGAACCGGCCCTCAGCATCCCCACAGCGCGGTTTCGCTGGTTGTTGCCTAGCCGTAGCATTTTCTTGTAGTGTGATAAAATCATTCTGGTTGCGGCATTTTACGGGTTAAACTGTGTGTTTATCAGTGAAAAGAAAGCGACGCAAGTGTTTTGCTTCTGGCGCTATTGTCTGTTCGCGCTGGCACGTGCTGCACGAGAAACGTCGCTGTGGAAAGGTGGGTCGCACGCCCACCAACTGAGGAATGGGTCATAAAAGGCGCAACAAATCAAACTTTTCTCGTGGAACGTGTGTGCATAATGTGCGGAATTTATGCCCCTCAGTACATAAGAAGCTAGAAGTGTCGAGAGACCAATGAAGCCAATAGCCTTACGACAGCTGTCAATCATCGTCATCAGCCTATATGCATCATCATCATCATCATCGTCGTCGTCATCACCATCATCATCATCGTCATTGTCATGATGATGATGATCATCACCACCATCGTCGTCGTCGTCGTCGTCATCATCATCATCATCATTATCATTTGTTGATGTGTGACTGCAGCGTTTGTTCCAATCTCTAAGGGCAGAATCTCTTGTCATCATCAAACAGCTCCTCTCTGAAGGGAGGAGGAAGAGAGAGAGAGAGAGAGAGAGAGAGAGAGAGAGAGAGAGAGAGAGAGAGAGAGAGAGAGAGAGAGAGAGAGAGAGAGAGAGAGAATGTGTGCGTGTGTGCGTGTGTGTGTGTGTGTGTGTGTGTGTGTGTGTGTGTGCGCGCGCGCGCGCGCGCGCGCGTGAGTGTGTGTGCGTGTGCGTGCGTATGTGTGTGTATTCTTCTGTATATACGTGTGTGCGTGCTTGTGTGTGTGTGTGTGTGTGTGTGTGTGTGTGTGTGTGTGTGTGTGTGTGTGTGTGTGTGCGTGAGACTGTGTGTGTGTGTATGTGTGTGTGTGTGTGTGTGTGTGTGTGTGTGCGCGTGTGTGTGCGCGCGCGCGTGTGGGCGCGTGCGCCCATTTAAAGATTTCCAGGTCATCGGTAGGATGAATGCGACCCTCTCCCCCATCCCGCAATCGTGCTCTCAGCATACAGTTCACACACACACACACACACACACACACACACACACACACACACACACACACACGCGCACACACACGACGCACACACACACACACACACACACACACACACACACACACACACATCATGTGCAAACAAACGCATGTACAGAAAGAGAAGAGGAGCTTATTCAGAAACATGCACTTACCGAAAATAACACTAAGAAACACACCTCATACTGTAGTTTTATCCCGTTTTCCACCCTCAACCCCAATCATCCTGTTTAGAAATGAAAATAACACACAAACGAACGAGAAAACGTTCTTATCAAGCGACATGCATGTTCAGAAATCCAAACCACAGGCGAAGCGAATCAAATGTACAGAAGACTACCTCTATCACGCAAACGTTACAGCACTAGCCCAACAACAACAACAACAACAACAACAACAACACAAAAGTCCATCCACCCCTATCTCCCCTAACCCCTTCAACCTCCCCCTCAAACTTGAGCAAACAAACTATTGCCAGGCATGGTGGATACGCATACATTGCCGCTGAGTGATGGCCATGTGAATTGAAATGTTCAGAAGGGAATTGGAAAATGAAGCCCAGCTGGGGAAAAACACACAAAATAAATGTGGACGACGGATGAGAGAGAGAGAGAGAGAGAGGGGGGGGAAGAGAGAGAGAGAGAGAGAGAGAGAGAGAGAGAGAGAGAGAGAGAGAGAGAGAGAGAGAGAGAGAGGAGAGAGAGAGAGAGAGACAGAGAGAGAGAGAGAGAGAGAGACAGAAGACAGACAGAGACAGAGAGGAGAAGAGAGAGGGAGAGAGTGTGTGTGTGTGTGTGTGTGTGTGTGTGTGTGTGTGTGTGTGTGTGTGTGTGTGTGTGTGAGAGAGAGAGAGAGAGAGAGAGAGAGAGAGAGAGGAGGATGCAGACAGACAGACAGTCAAGCAAAGACAGAGACAAAGAGACTTACAGATGTTCATTGTATAAAGACACTGTGAAGATAACAAGATTACTGATCAGAGTCAAACGGACCTAGATGGAAAAGGAAATCTGGATGTAATTACTCTGGAACAGTTTATTGTGGTTTTCTTGCATCCATCACCACACCAGAAGAAGATAAAATCAGAATATGGCATGTAATACTTTCAAAATCCTCCAGTCATCTGATCATCAGACACTTTTCGTCTAGAAGTGCGAGGAACGGTCGAAGAAGACAAGTCAAATTCCTAGTGTCTAGAGCTCAGCCCACAAACTAGTTAAAATTTTAAAAAAAAAAAAGAAAAAAAAAAAAAAGAAAAAAAGTGTTTAAAACCACATCTCACTAAATATCATGAATGTAGTAACAATAAGGCGAGATGTATGGTTTGGGTTTTAGATAGACGCCGAATGGACGGGGCGAGAGGGACCCGGAAAGACGTCACTATCACCATCAAGTTCAAATGCCAAGACTCCAAAATCCAAACGAAGTCTAGTGATAAAATCAGAGACTGACCTACAACAAAACATATCATCCATCACACGGAAGTCTGCTCAAGGGAAATATATCAATTTTCTTTACGAAAACAACAAATCAGATCCGACGGAACATCTGTGGTTAAAAGGCTTCATGAAATCTGCAGTTAAATGCCTGAATCATGTGTGGACATTCAAACTCTCAATAAAATGATGTTAAATGCTGAATGGATGTATTGCAACGTACGTACCATGGAGCCTCTTCGCTCTGTAACAGGTTAGAAAAAAGGTGTTGAGAGTGGTAATGCCACTGGTTCTGTGTAGCCAATCAGATGACATTTCTATTGTTGATGCCTGGGGAAAAACATAATGCCTGAACTTATTTCCAAACGATTTCCGGTTTCCTGAGCTTACATTAATCTGACCTGTATTAAAGATTTAGCAGATTTTGGAGAGAAAAAAAGCTGAATTAGAAACTAGATTGTCTAAAGAGAAATTATGATTTTTAGCAGATTTTGAGAAAAAAAAGCTGAATTAGAAACTAGATTGTCTACAGAAAAATTATGACAATCCGCCAGACAAAACGGACGAACAAATCACAGGGCAAAACACGACGCGTTTCGACCCCTTTTGTCTTCTTCCGGTATGATAACAACATCCAGGACAATGATAAAACGATCAATCACTTATCACTGAAAACGAAGAACGACTAATCACTTATCACAGATAAGTCTTTGCTCATTCTTTGTTTTCATTGTCCTGAATATTGTTAATATCGCCTGAGGAAGACCAAGAGACCGAAACGCGTCGTGTTTTGTCCTACAATTTGTTTGTCCGTTTTGTCCGGCGGATTGATCATTCTCTTATAGAAAATTGTTTCAGTTTCCGCCTGTGGTCACTTCGCTTTGAAACTGGGAGCTAGATTGTTTAAAGCTGGTCTTTGTTTAAAGCTGGTCTTTGTTTACAGTTGGTCTTTGTTTATTATTTTTTGTCTCTATCACTTTATAAGAACTAGTGCATTATGTTCCAAATGACATGTTTTGTCCAGTTTTATAAACATCTTCCAGTAGAAACACAGACTGCATCACATGCCTGTTGGTAGCTGGTATTTAGTTCCGCACCAAAAAAAAAAAAAAGTATTAATCCGATGTCAGATCAGAATTACCGTGTGAGACGATACCATGGAGGACAATCAAAGCCACCGGCAGAATACAAACTCTTTATCGATAACTGGCTGAGGTAGAACCTCAACATGGCGAAACACCATCCCCAACAGCAGAGATGTAAAAGTTGAAACAAAAGTATCTCTGCCTTTTGTCAGTTCCCTTGCGTACATTGAAGGCATTTCCCACTTCTTGGTGGTTTGAATGGCTCTCTGTCTGCCCTTGTTCAGTAGCTGTCTGGCTGTTTGCCGCTGTTTGCCACTCTGACAGTGTCAAAATGTCAAGTTTGATGCAAACACACATAGCGACTGGACAGTGGGCAAAGGCCGCAAGCAGGCAGTGGGCGATCTTGCTGAACAGCAGACAATAACAAAACTGGCAAGCGTAGATGGTAGAGCAGCCAGCTTCTTCTCGTTCACTCAGACAGGAACCGTAGAGCCATTGACGAAGGCTGCTGTATGGCGGAGGCCCTCCAGTGATCCAGAAAACTTTTTTCCCTCATCGGTGTGTTGGCAGGCCAGGTCCCTGCCCTTAGCTTTTAGCGTGTGGGACAGTCCTGCAGAAAGTATTCCACTGTCATTGGGGCTGTACCACATGGGCAACTTGAAGACTCGCCAATGTGGAATTCTGTGAACATGTGATGTCTCGGTCTGGAGTGCCCTGTCCTCAGTCTCGCCATGGAGCAGCCAACTGAACGATGCTCTCATGACACGCAGGAATTGTGACGCCCGGAGGAGTGTCGTGATCTGCGCAAGTGAACGGGACTCCGACTGTGGTGAATTGTAGAACAGCGAGGTGAGATACTGATCTTGGCCATTCTACATCCTTGGTAACATTAAGTTCTGCGAGAGCACAGTTTTGCGACTAAGAAAAATCGAACGTCTGTTCTTTGAAACTTCCTTGAGCTGAATGCGATTGAAGATACATAAACAAGTTTTGGTTTCTATCTCTTGTTGGATCGATCCAGACAGGGAAAATGTCGACTTTGGTACCAAGTTGAAAGTCTTCAATTACAATAGGAGGATCACAAATCAATACTCAATGACCATTGCAACTGAGCAAGAACGCGTCTTTTCCAAACAATTTCACTTCCACTTTTCATTCTCTCTCTCTCTCTCTCTCACATATCATAACTCTTTCGTTCTCTCATGTATTTATATATCATCATCAAATTGATATTTCAAGGGAAAAAAAAAAAAAAACATGTGGCTCAACCAATCAACAATCATGGATTTTTCTAGACTGTTCCTGAATTGCGACGCAGCAAATCAATGAAAATGCACGGAACTTTTCAGATGGATCGAGCAGAAACGCTCGGAACATTCTAAGGACCATTTTCGGAAACTTTTGGCACTTTTTGCCTTATTCTGGTATTCGAAAGAGACCGGACTTATCATGTAATTTGTGCATACGCCATTTGTTAAACATATACGTCACATTAATCTGAACACGTACAAAACAAAACCCAAGATATGTAAATCTGAGCAACCTATGATGAACCGGAAGTGTTTTTTCTTTCTTTCTGCGTATGCAGGCTGATACTCCTAAGGACAATGCCTGTAGAGACAGGCAGTGGAGTTTTGTGTGTATGACCATTTTTGTTTCCGGAAGTGAAATCGAACTGTTTGTAACAGATTAAGAGGAAGAACTAACGA
Source organism: Conus betulinus (assembly GCA_016801955.1). Taxonomy (NCBI): domain Eukaryota; kingdom Metazoa; phylum Mollusca; class Gastropoda; order Neogastropoda; family Conidae; genus Conus; species Conus betulinus. Next base: position 204,753 of record JADBJO010000515.1, on the reverse strand, counting down.
GGAAACAGACGGGACTTGACAGGTCTAGCACCACTAGACACTCCCTTGCTTTGAACCCAAGAGGCAAAAGATAGAGAGGACGGCCATAACCTCCGTGCGCCGGACCTTTAAACAGACACCGGATAGGGACGTGCAAATCTCGTGCAGATATCCCTTCCTCACCGACCCTTCTTCGCACGTAAAAAAAAATGTTGGTAGTCCGCCGCGAACATGGTCTGATAGGGAGTCATTCCATATGAATCATACATGAAGGAAGAGAATCGAAGGCAGCGTGGTGGGCAGAGTGGAACGGGGTTTCTGCAAGTTGCTTTGCTCGTACGAATTTTGTGCGGTGCACAGAAGTTGTAGATTAATTCTAAAGTGCGCTTTCACTTCGGCAGCGCGTAATTAAAAAAAAGAAGAAAAAAAAAAAAAAAAAAAAAAAAAAGGGGGGGGGGGGGGGGGGGGGGGGGGGGGGGGATTTAGATTTCACTTTCGCGACTTTCTGTCTGGCTAAATGTAAATTACGATGTACGGTCATACCTTAACCTCGTTCGGGAAAGTTCGAAGCGATGTGATGGCGGGTCAGGGGGAAGCAATACCTATGAAACTCGATCAGTTTGTCGTCGTCTGTCGACTTAACCTTTCGCGACCTTACAGCTTTTTTTATTTATTTATTTATTTATTTGGTCACGTGACCCCGGAGTGTACTCGGAGACCTGGTTTTGCAGTCACAGACCTCAAGTGGATTACAAGTGGTTAAAAAGAAGAGCTAAAATTAATCAAGTTAAAAAAAAAAAAAGAAAAAAAATCATAACTCTTTTCAAATGTCCAGTTGAAATACCCTTTGCACTGTACAACTGCAATTTTCCTGCTCTTACTGATGGTGGCATTCAATTTTTGATCTAGTGATATTTTTATACGTCCTTCAGATGAGTCACCTCTGGAACTAGCTGGAAAAGACGGCTGAGGACAAGCACATTGTTGACGGCCTACACCCTGGGTTCTGTGATGGTAAGGTAACGTTGCTTACAGCCAAGCCACCGCAAAGGGTCATATCAGGGCTGCCACCACGTTCAGGTCAATTCACACGTCGTCCCCCAAAAAAAACAGTAAAACAAAAACAAAAACAAAAAAACAAACAAAAAAAATCACACAACCCTTAACAATACACCTTTTAAAAAAACGCCAGAACCTTCGCTGAAAATCTTTCTTCCGTAAAAACCAGATGAAAAATGTTAATCTCTTTCAGATATTCAAAGATCACATCAGGTGGGACATCACTGAAGGTGTTCCTGGAGTCTGCTGTAAAATGTCTATGTTTATGTCTCACATTATGCGAGTCCCAACAGTCTAAACGAATGTGTTTCACTATCAGTGGTACATGACATGGAATGCACCACGGAGCTACTTCACCTTTCAAAAGGTAAAGGTGGGTGCAAAAGGAGTGGCCTGTATGCAAAGAGCACAAGACTGTCTCTTCGTTACGGCGGCCTCGGGAACACGGCAAAAACTCTTTCAGGTTTGAACGGATTTTATACAATTAGTGAAGCGTCTGCGAGTTCCATTCCTCTTGCCAGAGGTCTTTGACTAAAGCCTGTGTACTGAGTTTCAGATCAGTGTGAAGGACAGACACTCTGCTCAACTCTTTCTTTGTGGCGCTCTTGGCAAGTTGATCAGCCACCCCATTGCCTTGAATGCCCACACGGCTGAGAACCCAAATAAAAACTATGTTGTATCAATCTGATTTCAGAGAGGAGTACAGTTCAAATAATTCCAACAGCTGAGGGGGCATGAGGCTAGGGCTGAAAATGGCTCCAATGCAGAAAAGAAGTCTGACAAAATGAAGAAATCTTTAAGGTTTGATTTAGAGACCTTTTTTTCAAGCGCCAGGACCAAGACTGTCTACTCGGCAACGTAGATTGATTGTCAGTGAGAATGTGCTTAGAACATCTCTGAGGGGGACCTGTTGCACAAAAACACAGCAAAGGCAACGCCTTCCTCAGATATCTGTAACTTGCCGTGAGTAAGTAATAGGGACTCTCATAACACGCGGCGATTGTGGTGCCCTCATATGTATCTTTTTCTTTCAATAGTGTTATGCGTCTTTGGCAAGTGTGGCAAGAAAAGTAACCAATGTTCACAAGAACAGCTGAAATGAACATTTGCCATCTTTTTTTGAAAGTTTGTACAATTTGATAGGAAACTTGTTGATTTGTTGGAAAGATTTTCAATGTGCTCGCATTGCGCTTTTTTTTTCGTTCCTTTTTGAAA
>JADBJO010000515.1:197500-200000 GCA_016801955.1 Conus betulinus | reverse complement strand
GTGTGTGTGTGTGTGTGAGGGGGTGTGTGCCTGTGTCAGGCTTTGATTTTCTCTCACAGCTTATTCTGAGATGGAGACAGTATGTGATAATACGTGATTAAAAAATTGCCATTGAGATATCAATGGCCGATTGTTGGTCTTCAGTTGTATTCATCTCATTACCACTTGAAGAACCTTTTCAATAAACATTTTGGATATGCGTGTGTGTATGTTTGTGTGGACGTATATGTGTACATGTGTTTGTGTGTTTCATGTGTGCATACAGGAGCGCGCGCTCACGCGCATGTGTGTGTGTGTGTGTGTGTGTGTGTGTGTGTGTGTGTGTGTGTGTGTGTGAGAGAGAGAGAGAGAGAGAGAGAGAGAGAGAGAGAGAGAGACAGACAGACAGACAGACAGACAGACTGACTGAGAGAAAGAGAGAGAGAGAGAGAGAGAGAGAGAGTGTGTGTGTGTGTGTGTGTGTGTGTGTGTGTGTGTGTGTGTGTTCTGATATCCCTTTGTTGATAGACCACAGATGAAGCCATTAACCTTTCTCCCCAGATGACTTACAACTGTCTCTGACATCAAATTGGCACATTTCAAGCGTTCCCCTTCACTCCGTGTTCGGGTGCGTGACCTCAGCCTTTTTCGTATCTCCCGTGGTAGCCAATCCCTGACGCTCGACCAATCATATCCTCGATTGCAACGGCACTCATCTTGGTTGGCTGGAAGAAGGCAATTCGTCTTTTGCATTGTGTATTCTTTGCTTCTTTCAAAGAAAAATAGTTTGCTGCCTTTTGGCTTTTTTTTTTGTGTGTGCTGTTGCCCAGGTTCTTTGTTCGTTATTCACGTTCATTATTTAAAATTGAAGATCAGGATGTGATCAGGTTAAAATATTATCAGTTCTAAACAAAGTGCATAGGATTAGACAAACATATGAAGCGTCCTTCTGCTGCCGTTTGATCACTTGAGTAATGGTCACCATTGATGGTCTGGCCTAACGTTCGGCACTGTTACACTCTACAGCCACACAACGCCAGCAGGGCATAACAAGATGTTGAATGCCAAAGCATCGGAAACGAGCGAAGTTATTTATCTGTCGGTGATGTGAAAGAATACACACCACAGGAAATACAACAACAAAAAAAAACAACAACAACAAAACTGGGATGAAGAGAAAAAGATAAAAGTGGGAGCAGTGGAGGGGAACCGAGATGGGGTGGGGGTGAGGTGGGGGGGGGGGGGGGGGGGGCAAATGAGGGGTAGGGGAGGTCCCAGTTGAAATTGTGTGCCTGTGTCAGGCTTTTTTTTTTTTTCCCCTCACAGCTTATTCTGAGATGGAGATAGTATGTGATGATACGTGATTAAGAAAACTGCTATTGATATTGCAATGGCTGATGGTTGGTCTTCAGTTGTGTTCAGTACCATTTGAAGACCCTTTTCAAGAAACAAGTTTAAACATGCGTGTCGGTATGTTGTGTGTACATAAATGTGTGCACGTGTTGTGTGTTCATGTGTGCATGCTGAGCGCGCTCTTGCGCGTTTGTGTGTGTGTGTGTGTGTGTGTGTGTGTGTGTGTGAGAGAGAGAGAGAGAGAGAGTGTGTGTGTGTGTGTGTGTGTGTGTGTGTGTGTGTTCTCTGGTCCCCGTGATGATAGACCACAGATGAAGCCATCAACCTTTCCCCCCAGATGACTTACAACTGTGTCCGACGTCAAATTTGCAAATCTCGTGCGTTCTACTTCACCCCGTGATCGGGTGCGTGACCTCAGCCCTGTTCCCGTCTCCCTGGGTAGCCAATCCCTGTCGCTCGACCAATCACATCCTCGATTACAGCGGCACGCATCTTGGTTGGGTTGGAAGCTGCTATTTGTCTTTTCTGCTTATTATTTTTGTTTTGTTTCAAAGAAAAATAGTTCGTTGAATTTTGTGCTTTATTTCCCTTTTATTTTGCCCCAGTTCTTTGTTTGTTCCTCACATCTAGCATCTTAGTTAAATATTGGGGTGTGGAAGATCGGAATATCGGTTCGAGATAAAGATGTGCGAGACAATTCTGTATACGACTAGACAGTTGTAGTTCCCATCCACCGTTGCTGCTTGATCACTCGGGTAATGGTCACCATAGAACACGGGTATATAGCCACACATTGTACCTAGGAAGCTGGGCAGGTTCAAGCATGTTGACACTTCTATATTGATTGAGACCGAAGACAACTGAAACAAAGAGAGGCAATTTACCTCTTCGAATCGAACAGGAAGGAGCATACGCCATCAACAATACCAAACGAGGGGTGAAGAGAAAAGGTTATAAGTGGTGTGGTAGAGGGCAAGACGGATGGTTGAAGTGGGTAAAGGGTATTGGGGGGGTGATTTAGCTGGTGTTTGTGTTGCCAGAACGTTTTCAGTCCTCAAGGTTCAGTTTAAGCCGAAAACACTTTGTGACAAGACATGATTTAAAAATTGCCGTTCCAGTTTCTTATGGAAGGGAGTCGTTTTTAAAAAAAAAATCAGTTTTATTAACA
>JADBJO010000515.1:190000-192500 GCA_016801955.1 Conus betulinus | reverse complement strand
TCCCTTGTTTGAGGAAATTCGCTCGTTTGTTCTGTTTATCCCTTGTTTGAGGAAATTCGCTCGTTTGTTCTGTTTATCCCTTGTTTGAGGAAATTCGCTCGTTTGTTCTGTTTATCCCTTGTTTGAGGAAATTCGCTCGTTTGTTCTGTTTTATCCCTTTTTTGAGGAAATTCGCTCGTTTGTTCTGTTTATCCCTTGTTTGAGGAGGAAATTCGCTCGTTTGTTCTGTTTATCCCTTGTTTGAGGAAATTTCGCTCGTTTGTTCTGTTTATCCCTTGTTTGAGGAAATTCGCTCGTTTGTTCTGTTTATCCCTTGTTTGAGGAAATTCGCTCGTTTGTTCTGTGTGTCCCTTGTTTGAGGAAATTCGTCGTTTGTTCTGTTTATCCCTTGTTTGAGGAAATTCGCTCGTTTGTTCTGTGTGTCCCTTGTTTGAGGAAATTCGCTCGTTTGTTCTGTTTATCCCTTGTTTGAGGAAATTCGCTCGTTTGTTCTGTGTGTCCCTTGTTTGGCGAAGTTTCCTCGTTTATTCTGTGCACATCTTGTCGGGGAGGTGTCCTGGTTTGTTCAGTATGCTTCTGGCTTACATACATGGGAAGTCATTGCAAAGATTTCGATCAAGAAGATCAATCCCCTCGTTTTCCCCCCCCCGTCCACACTCCATAGCTGGAATCCCGTTCGCTTGCACGGGCCATTAACCATTTCCAGGTGAGAACATTGCTCCGTTGCCTGGTGTGCCCTCCCGGGTATCCACGTAGGACGGGTGTCTTGTCTGCTTTTCGGAGAGGTCGGCGTACTCGGCCTATCTATATGTAGGCTTTAAGTCTGTGTGAAACCACCCTGTGTGTGTGTGTGTGTGTGTGTGTTTTCAAACTTGAAAATTTGACACCAACAGTGGCGAAGTGTGGGGGCAGACAGCCAACCTGCGGACAGAAGGCAGATACAAAATCAATCAGACCAAAAGGAAGTAAGGTACGCCTTCATAGTACCGAATGGAACTTCAACTAGTCAACGGCGAAGATACTGATCAGCCGTCTCTGCATCTTTGGTGATTGCAAGCAGCAGTGGCTTCACCTTTCCTACCTTTAATTCTCCCTTGTCATTACCGTCACGAAAAACTTCACGTCCGCAGCTTGCGGCACAATGAAGAAGAAATTGAAGAGAAACCCAAGAAAGAGGCAGCATTGAAAAACAAAAACAAAATCATAGAAACCAACCAACCAACCAACAAACAAACCAAAGCAAACCAAAACCAACCCAAGACAACACAAATTGTTCTTCCCCGAGAACTCCCTGCTAACGTATCCGAGTCAATATATGCATACCAAAACTATTTCCAGGGAAGTCTCTCCGGTCGGTACCAGAAAAGGTACCGACTGTGCTAGGGGGCGCAAAAATGAGGTAACGGAAAGGGCTTATTAACGCGGGTTGAGGTGGAGATGGAAGTGTGTGTGTGGAGCGATGGGTAAGGAGGAGTTTAAAGGGTAGGGTGGATGGGGCGGGGAAGATGTTTTGCTAAAAAAAATTCAAAGATTAAATCGTTGAGATATTTATTGCGGACTGTACAGTTCAAGCTCAAGTGGCGTGGGTAAGGAACCATTACAAAGGTGCGGGGAAGAACTAGGGTCAAAAGAACGCACCGCAAAAGTTATGCATGCAGCTTTACAACGCTTAGATGATGTTTCTTTTAAGTAAAGAAAATCATTTGTCAATCTTCGGAAGAGGACGAGAGGAACCGAGAGATTAGGGGTGGAGTTGGGTGATGTGGGGGTGTAGAATGACGTGGGGGGATTGGGAAGGGAGGAGTGGGGAGCTGGCTCACTCTGAGAAGGGGGATCGATTAGAATTGACCATCAGGGTATCCACTGGAGACCAGGCCAGAAAGATTCCATGGTCAAAAGCTGGAAAGCTACAACTTGATTTTGATATTATAAATACAGACAATTTTCTTATTGTGAAAATAACTGCTGTTTCTGTATAAGCCGGTTCATGTTGAACTCTTTCAATACCATCACCCGCAAAAAACGCAGTGGATAAGACGCGGATTATGGGCTGGGAGGCTATGAGTTTCATCCCTTTAGACCCATTTTTTTCTAAAGGTTTTTCGACCCCGACCGGCTCCGAGCCGGTGTTGAGTTTGCTTTAGGCTCAGATGGGAAGACTGGAATCACACAGTCGAGTTTCGTCCGCTAAATGGTCACGTCTTTGAGAGTGTTGCTGACATTTCCGACTGTTTGTTGGTCCGTCGAGACGACGAAGACCATCTAGTCATCCTGGGATCGGGGGTGAGTGCGTAGATGGCTGGTCAGGCCGATCTGCGCCCGGAAAGATCTATCACAATACGGACAGGGGATGGTGGCGGCAGTTGGAGATGTGTTTGACACTGGTCTTCCTGATCATCCTGTGCAGCTCAGCTGCAGCTATTCGACTGCTTCACGTTGATCTTGGTCTCTAGGGTGATGCCCCTCCTGTTCCATACGTGCTTGTGGAGTCTGCCAAAAG
>JADBJO010000515.1:177500-182500 GCA_016801955.1 Conus betulinus | reverse complement strand
AGTATTAAAAGCAGTCTTGGCTAACAACAGTTGTGATAATATCTCTCTGTACTACTTGCTATGGTTGGATAACAATTTTGCTAATTACGCTTGGCTCTTTCATGTTTAATGATATTTTTGACGAATCTGATACGAAGAGGCGAAGCGTGTTTCGAATCAGGTGGCGGTGGAATTGCTCTCTGTCTGTCTGTCTCAATGTCTCTCTCTCTCTCTCTCTCTCTCTCTCTCTCTCTCTCTCTCTATATATATATATATATATATATATATATATATATATATTGTGTGTGTGTATGTGTGTGTGTGTGTGTGTGTGTGTGTGTGTGTGTGTGAGAGAGAGAGAGAGAGAGAGAGAGAGAGAGAGAGAGAGAGAGAGACAACGGGTCACAAAATGGAATAAAAACAGTTCATGTCTCAAAGTTTTCCATACTTCCCGTAACTTCCTCTCTTGAGAGGAGTCATGAAAGGGTGAAATAATCTGGGAGGAATCTTCAGAAGTCCCGAGGCTGGATTCTCTCAAAGTCAAAGAGAAAACATCTTGTATTGAGTCTAGCTCCCACCTTAGCAAAACGGAGTTTCACAATGGGAAAACATCGAGCCTCACGCTTGAAGATTAATCATTAGGAGGACACAGTCCTGGCCTGACAATTCAATAATAAAACTCTTTCTTTTCCTCCCAGCTCCACTAAAGAAATCTGTTCCAATTCATCACATCAAAAAGTTTTGGGGGACCCCACAGGTCGTTTTCAAGGTTGAAGACTAACTCGGTTCTTCACACGAGAAAAGTTCGGTTTGTCCCCCCCCCCCCCCCCCCCCCCCCCCCCCCCCCCCCCCCCCCCCCCCCCCCCCCCCCCCCCTCCGTCCACACAACACGCTCTTTGCTGCTCCCCCAATCACCACGCAGACAAATTACCTGTAGCGTGAAGGTAAGTCACAGGACTGATTCACCAGCAGCTCCAGGCCAGGTGGCCGTACAGAGAGAGGAGAGACGAAAGGAACTGCTCCCACAGGAAAGCTAGGGACAAAGACGCCACACCTAGTTCTCAGGATGTACACTAACAGCCGGGATAAAGGGCAGGACTGAAAAAAAGCACACAGCCCCGACGTAAATGTCTTTTCATTACCTTTTTTCCACCCACTCCCTCCCCCCAAAGGTTCGAGAGAAAAGTGGTCAGGATCAACTGACTAAACATATTACAAAAGAGTAATTTTTCATGTGATAGATAATTTTGATAATTTGTAAAAGAAGGGATAAAAGACACAGAACAACGTGGACATTTTGACCTTTTTAGATACTAAAACAATCATTCCCCATTCATAAAAAAAAAAAATCGCCAGGTTCCACCAGACAGATGGCCATACGGGGAATGACATCAGGGGAATACAGACAATGGGCTCTCGAGTAACTCACACACAACTGTGCCAAGACTGAAAATTGGCAATCAGGGTTGCATATGAAATAGGATCAGAGTCCGATCAGCATGACTTTAAAAGTGGAAACCTAACAAACACAGAACAACACAGGCCATGAAAGGCAGACAACCAACGCATGACACAGTCAGATAAAGCTATCATAATCCATGATTTTAAAACCTTACAGTTGTAATGTTTCACTCAATCAGGATAATCGTTGTTGTTGAAGGGTCCCCCACGCAGAACACCATTGTAGAGAACAGGGAGTGCCCACAAAGTTGGCACCAGGTCCGTCACTGACACTGATATTGCAGAGCTGTATAGAATCAAGCTGATCACCGGGGCTTAACCCTCTTCCCCTTTCTTAGTGCTGGGGCGACAGTGAGTGACGGGCACAAAATGGCGCACCGAGAGCACACGCCTCGCTACGCACTTCCAGCGAAAACGGAAACTCCCGCTGAGACTGCGTGGGAAGCAGTCAGAAACTTATGCGTGTCTTTTGTGAAGAGTGCTTTCTATGCAAATACCTCTTGATTCTCGTGTGTGCAACGTACGTGCTGTCCCTCATGGCGTTTATGACAAAGGAGAATATGTCAATGTCAGCAGAGGCCCAAATTTGGGACAAACAAGAACTGTTGATCAAACGGTTTTATCACGGGATAGATCACTTCCGGAAAGTGTCTGCATCAGCTAGTTGTTTTTGTTAAGGTTTATGAATGACTGGCTTTAGATAAGCTTACCGCTTTAATGTTGAGTTTGATGATGATAATCCCGGACAGAGGGTCACTCAAAAGTAGTTCAGTTCTCGACTTAGAATGTTACCTGAAAGTTTTGATGAAGTAAAGCAAACGATTATGGTCAATGAAGGGCAAGCGACGTGGAACAGGCTAGGATGGGGAACCTCATAACCAGGAAACAAGCAAGTGCTCATGATTCACGTTTCAATGTTTCTATACAAGCAGCTTGAGATGACAGCGGTTGTGATAAAATCCTCTATTTGGTGCTATTGTTGGATTACCGAATTGCTATGCCGGGCTTGAGTCTTTTAGGTTTAATGATATTTTGACGGATCTGATACGAGGGGATGGTGCCTGTTTGGAATCAGATGAAGATAAAATTGCTTGTGCTCTCTCTCTCTCTCTCTCTGTATATATATATATATATATATATATATATATATATATATATACACGCACATACATACATAGATATATACATACACGCATGTATTCACACACACACACACACACACACACACACACACACACACATATATATATATATATATATGTGTGTGTGTGTGTGTGTGTGTGTGTGTGTGTGGAAAGAGACATACACATAGACATAGACAGAGAGAAAGAAAAAGACAGACAGATAGAGAGAGGCAGAGACAGACAGACAGATAGAGACAGACAGACAGACAGACAGATAGAGAGAGACAGAGAGAGGGAGGGGAATTATGGGGTGAAAAAGAAAGGAGAGAACACACACACACACACACACACACACACACACACACACACACACACACACACACACGCACGCACGCACGCACGCACGCACGAACGCACACACACACACACATACAAACACACACACTTGCACACACGCACACAAATACCCGCTCCTCCCTCCCCAACTCCTTCCACACATACATTCAAGAAAGGGAGCGGGGAAAGGGAGGATGAATGGGGTTATACATAGATAGATAAATAGATAGACAGAAGATAGGTGTATTTCAGTTACGCTATACCTACCAACTCTCTCTCTCTCTCTCTCTCTCTCTCTCTCTCTCTCTCTCTCTCTCTCTCTCTCTCTGTAGTAGGTAGATTGACATAGAGAGAGATAGAGAGAGACAGAGACAGAGAGACAGACAGACAGACAGAGAGGAACTTACAGTCCTTTGACAGGCAGTCCTGAGCTCCACTTCACACCAAACAATCCTGATCACTGTTGAGGCTCAAGGGTACCCCATCTTGGACGCCCACGCAGACCCCATACACATCACCCCCACAGTCCTTACAGTGCCCACACAGGGAGTGCCCACCAGGCTGACGTCGAGTCGGTCACTGACACCGCAAAAGGAGAGCTCTACAGGAGTAATTTGACTCCAGGGCCTCTAACCCCTTTCTCAGCAATAGGGTGACAGTGAGTGATGGTCACACAATAGCCTTTTACGTTCACACACCTCTCTAGGCATTACTGGCGGAAACGGAAACTCACCGGCCAGTTCGTCGCGCAAAGGAGGCTGGAACTTCGTGGTGTCTTCTGTGAAGAGTGCTTTCTCTTTAGCTTCCTCTTAGTTATGGTGTCAGCTGGCGAAGGTAATGCCCCTTGTGGGATGCTAGTGATAAAGGAGAAAGTGGCACCATCAGTAACGGGTAGGTTTGGGTCCAAAAGATGAAAACGTTGATGGCGTCATCGTTTTGGCTGTGATTAAAGTGGCTGTCGCACGTGATGTGTCCTTTCTGGCAGATGTTGATGTCCATGAGTCGTCTTCTTCACTGATCGTCAGTTAGTGACTTTAGGTCACCTTACACATTGGATGCAGTTTTCTTTAAATCATCAACCCATATGGCAACCATTCAAACGTGACCTGTTTCTCAAGTCAGTGTACATCAATGAAAAGCTGAGAGAGAGAGAGAGAGAGAGAGAGAGAGAGAGAGAGAGAGAGAGAGAGAGAACTATCGAAATCAGTCATTCAAACTAAATTTCATTCCATTTTACTCTTCAGATGTTTGTTAATCTAAAACGTTCGATCTGTTTTGTGATTACTTTTATTTTATTGTTTATTGTTTTTTGTTTATCTTTCATTTATTTATTTATTTTTAAAAGATTTGCTTTCTTTGTTCATTTATCTATCTATTTTCATTGATATATATCTGTGTGTGTGTGTGCGCGCGCGCGCGCGCGCGCGCGCGCGTGTGTATGTGTATGTGTTTTATAATGCCAAGCTTTTCAGAATTCTTTTCAGAGTTCTTTTCATCCACTTCAATGCACTCGCAGTGCTCTGTCAAATTACGCGTCATATATATATATATATATATATATATATATATATATATATATATATATATATATATATATGACGCGTAATTTGACAGATATATATATATATATAAATATATATATATATATATATATATATATATACGCACATATATACTTTCATATATACACATACACACACAGATATACATAGATTGGTAGGTACGTAGAGAGATCAAAAAAAAAAATAGATAATAGATATATATAGATAAAGAGATAGATAGGTATAGATAGATAGATGGCTACAGGTGATAAACCCGGACGCTCTGTATCATACGTTAAGATATTAAAGTCCGCACGTTCATGTCCATCAATAATGAAACATACAGATTGTGCATGGTGAGCGATCGTTCTTTAATCATGGGGTGAAAAGAAAGACAAAAAGGTGAGGGAAAAAAAATGGAGGCCGGAGGCCCCACTCAAAAAGAAGAAAAAGAAAAGAAAGAAAAAATCAAAAAAAAAAAAAAAAGGGAAAAAAGGAAGACAAAAAAGACAAAAAGTAAGAAAACAATAAGAGGAAAGAGGCCCCACTCAAAAAGAAA
>JADBJO010000515.1:155000-165000 GCA_016801955.1 Conus betulinus | reverse complement strand
CAATTAACTGTGACCTTTCATTGGGAAATTGATGATGAAAGGTCTAGAACATGTGTGTCTTTTGTTTTCTTTCACATTAATTCGATCGTACAATCTCCTATAAATTAATTAGACATTTTATGTTGTTATGATTGAAATTCAGATACAGAGACCTAGTATCTCATTGAAATTATGCTGTCAGAGTGAGTCTAAACAGTTAGTCAAAAATACTTGACAGACACAAAGTCAAAGTAAGTCCCCGACAATAAAACCACTCAGTGGCGAAGGAACAGAGGGTGAAAGGGAGGACACTCGCCTGGTACGATTATCCCCCTTTACCATATCCCCATCAGAGGATGACAAACCTGAATGTTACAGCGTGACAGAAGGATGATGGAAATAAATCCAGGTGTTTCAAGAAGCCATCTGGAATCCTCTTTCAACGACACAAAGGAAGAGATTACATTGAACTGACGGATAATTCATGAGCGGCCTTTGAGAGGATTCTTGGTTATTGTTGGATTCTAATCACCTGCGGAATGAAGGCAGTTCCAAGATTCACATGTGAACCATTGTTTTCTGGTTGTGTGTGTGTGTGTGTGTGTGTGTGTGTGTGTGTGTGTGTGTGTGTGTGTGTGTGTGTGTGAGAGAGAGTTTGAGTGTGCGCGCGTGCGTGTGAGCGTGTGTGCGTGGGTGTTTGAGTGTGTGTGTGTGTGTGTGTGTGTGTGTGTGTGTGTGTGTGTGTGTGTGTGTGTGAGAGTGTGTGTGTGTGTGTATGTGCGTGCGTGTGTGTGTGTGTGTGTGTGTGTGTGTGTGTGTGTGTGTGTGAGAGAGAGAGAGAGAGAGAGAGAGAGAGAGAGAGAGAGTGTATGTGCGTGCGTGTGGTGTGTGTGTGTGTGTGTGTGTGTGTGTGTGTGTGTGTGAGAGAGAGAGAGAGAGAGAGAGAGAGAGACAGAGAGACACAGAGAAAGACACAGAGAGACAGACAGAGAGAGAGAGGGGGAGAGAGAGAGAGACAGTGAGAGAGTTAGCTGGAAGTGTGTGTGTGTGTGTGTGTGTGTGTGTGTGTGTGTGTGTGTGGGGGGGGGGGGGGGGGGGGGGGGTTGCTAATTACTTTCGTTTGTTTTGCCTGTAGAAAACCTACAAGCTCAAAACACGCTGTTTCTGCACCGTCATTTGGTGGGTCCTCTTCCGCGGGTCTGTGTCAGGAACCCGTGTGCTCCTGAATAACAGTGAAGCCTGACCTAGCCCGTGCAGATGATTAGGTGATCTCCCCTGCGAGGGAAGTTGATTCTGTGTGAGGAGCCAGTCGTAGTCTCAATTGATTCTCACTCAAGATATTGTCATCGGATTAGATTCTCAACCGATATACTCAATCAGCATTTCGTAGCAATGGGACAGAGCGGCCCCCCCAGTGAACCATACTGAGTAGGTATCAGGAGATCGGTGTTCACCAATGACAGCACACGCTGTTGTTGCTCAACAATGATAAACATGAGATGATTCAAGCTGGAACCGCGGGATGTAAAAGTTAATCATTAATAGATTACGTACTTTAAAACTGCCCTGCTGTTTCCACTGCTTGAAATCCTCACCAGATGCCGGCTGGAAAGAACTGTACCACAGGACACGTGAGACGTCAAGGCCATCGCCCTTTACAAGAACACGGTGAAAGGAAACGACTGTTACAACGGCTTAAGCATCACCGTCCTCAGCATTGCTGACGAAGCCTTTGCTCGGGTCATCTCGGTCTTCCTAAAGAAGCAGGCCGAACGTGTGTGTACCCAGAGTCACCGCGCAGCTTTCCAGCTTAAATGTTCACAGTACACATCATCTTCCCTCTCTGTCAACTCTAGGGGGATGTAGAGAACGACCGATGTCCTTTAACATCACGTTCATCGACCTTACTAACGCGTTGGACTTAGTCGTTCAGCACGGTTCTATATGCTTCCAAGGATCGGCTGGTCACCCTAAACTGCAGAGCTTAATAAAAAAAAAATCCTTCCACACTTACATGAGGAGGAGGAAGAGGACGAGGCAGAACAGTTCGACAACAGGTTCTTGGAGCCTTTTTGTCACCCACAGTGGCGTCTGACAAGGATGTTTCCTCGCTCCCACACTTATTGAGAATCTTCCTTTCTCTGTTACTTTGGTCCGCCTTCGACACGGAAACAGAATTAATATATACCCGCGCATGAGACCAAAATGCCAGGTTCTACACCCTCGCCCGACTCAGAGCCAAGATGAAATTACGTGAAGTTCTCATCAAAGATGTACTGTCTGCTGACAAGGCAGCTGCTGCAACCAATAATGCATGTAAGAGCTCCAGTCACTGAACGGCTTTCCCATCGCTTACAAGTACTTCGGGATAACGATTAGTTTAAAGAAGAAAATGTCCCGGGATACGAAAGTACTATTGTCATCACTGTTGATGACTATGTACTCGATGTTGTCCATCATTATATGTATTGTTGCACTGTTATGATCAGCAAATTTTCCTTGGGAACTGAGAAGAACAAGAAGGTCCGAAAGCCACAATCTTCACTTAACCTGATGACTCGCTTGTTGGAAAATCTCCAAGCCGACGATAAAGAAAAAATAACGGCAGTATACAGCGTCTGTGTCACCAGCACACTGTTACATGGCAGAAAGATGTGGACAACACACGCCAGGCAAACCAGAAGACTCAGCATCTTCCTCCCGAGATTCATGCATCATGTTCTGGGCATACAGCCAGACAGACTATCCAACGCAAAGGTCACGCTTGTGTGGTGTGTGTGTGTGTGTGTGTGTGTGTCTGTGTCCTGTGTCTTCATGCATCTTTGGATGTATGGGGCGAAAGCAGGAGACTGGATATAACGTTAGAAAAAAAAAATTAGCTTACTCTTAAGCAATCCTCATAAATTCTCGCCTCCCACAATTCTTGCCCCCCCCCCCCCCCCCCCCCCCCCCCAACCCCCCCCACCCCCACCCCCCACACCACATTCCCCCCCTTCACGCCCAGATTCCCCTACCGCCCAGATCCCCCCTTCCTCTTCTTCTCTCTTCCACCCCTTCCGCCCTCCCCTCCTCCCCCCCACCCACACCTCCAATGTCCTCCTCCTCCCTGTCCCCTCATTTCCCTCCACCACCCCACCCTCTCGCTCTTCACCCTCTGAAGGATGCAGTCAGACAAATTGACAAAACAATTCCTACCTCGCCCCCCCGAGTTGTCACAAACACGGAGAGCGGGCGAGACCCATGGCCCCCTTTCGATTGGTCGTTTATCCGATCAGTGAGAAGGTCCCCGGATGTGGGCCCGAGAGTAACACAATGGTCAATTCTTTCTCGCGCTCGCGTGACAGCGCAATGTGCTGCCTCATTTGGGGATCCCGGGGAAGCCAATCAAAACGCTTCGGCCTCTCCGCGGGGCTTGGAGTGGACGCTGTGGTCAACAGCTTTGCAGGGCGGTTCTAGGGCTATAGGGTACACGGTATTAATTGCTAGGCCCAATGCATTCCGTTGGAACTCGGGGGGGGAGGTTAATGCTGAGAGCTTTTTTTTTTTTTTTTTTTTTTTTTTTTTTTTTTTTTTTTTGTTTTTGGCGTGTTGGTTTCCTATGTCAGGTCTCCGACACTCATCGTCGCCGCCGCAATGTTGATCAAGATTGTGTGTGTGTGTGTGTGTGTGTGTGTGTGTGTGTGTTTACATGCGTGCGTACGAGCGTGCGTATGTGCGTGAGTGCCCCCCACGCGCACGTGTATGTGTCTGTGTGCGTTCGTGCGCGCACGTTGCGCTTGCGTGTGTGTGTGTGTGTGTGTGTGTGTGTGTGTGTGTGGTGTGTGTACTGTCCTAATCAAGAAAGTGGGTTTCCCAACCAGTCAAATACTCGGAAAGCGAGGCCCTTTTGTGTTGTTTTTTTGTTTGTTTATTTTTTGTGTTGTTCTTCTCTCTTTTTTCACGTAAACCCACGTTTTTTTTTAACCCAGTTTCTTTTTGCATAGATCAATGCATATCTTTATGTCGAAAATAGCCCCCCCCCCCCCCCCCCCCCCCCCCTCCCCCCGTCAATAGTTCAAACCTTCGAAGACATGTTTAGACATAAAAAAAAAGAAAACATGTCACAAGCAGTTTTCCCAAACACTGAACTTTGAACATATCAGGGGGGAAAAGTCCTAAACGTCGTCACAGAATTATTTTTTTCAATAAGGTTTTCAGAATCAACACAGCACACACAGACGTTGCATTATTTCTGTAAATTATAGCATTCTTAGAAAAAGTAAAAAAGCACTTCAATTCTTGATAAACACATTTTGGAGTTTATGGGGTTTTTGAAGGCGCGCGCGGTGTGTGTGTGTGTATAGTATGTGTGTGTGTGTGTGTGTGTGTGTGTGTGTGTGTGTGTGTGTGTGTGTGTGTGTACTAACCTATTCTATAAAGTATGTTTAGTAACTGGTTATTGACCACGGAAACTAGGGTCACTTTTCGTCACGCTAGTTTATGTTTGCATAGATCTCGCCATATTGTCACAGTCAAAGATATTCTGTCTTAATGTGCATCATCTACAGTGTTGATTTATGGACTAAAAAACAGTTGATCTCAGAAATTAAAATCAAAGTTTCGATTCCAGAGTTCCTAAAAAAAAAAAAAAAAAGTCAGTTGTAGAGATGCTGGAAAGTCCGAAACGTTGTCTCAGAACAGTGTCAGTTTACTTAAATGGGCAGTTTTTTGAATCAAATGACATAGATGAAGTTTATATTCCGTAAATTAAAATGTTCTTCAAAATGCATTGAAAATTACGAAGAAAGAAAAAAAGAAAATTGAAGAGAGAGTGAGAGAGAGAGAGAGAGAGAGAGAGAGTGAGAGAGAGAGAGAGAGAGAGAGAGAGAGTGTGTGTGTGTGTGGGTGTGTGTGGGTGTGTGTGTGTGGTGTGTATGTGTGAGTGTATGTGTGTGTGTGTGTGTGTGTGTGTGTGTGTGTGTGTGTGTGTGTGTGTGTGTGTGAAATGGAGAAGGATGTCTACAGCATGTTTGTGGAAATGAACTGATACCTCAGGTCATGTAGAACGGGGCAGCACAACACAAAATTAACTTCATTTTCTTCGGCACTGTTACAAAGCGGACAGGTTAGTTCCAAGTGTGTGTGTGTGTGTGTGTGTGTGTGTGTGTGTGTGTGTGTGTGTGTGTGTGTATGTGTGTGGAGAGAGAGAGAGAGAGAGAGAGAGACAGAGAGAGAGAGACAGACAGACAGACAGACAGACAGACACACACACACACACACACACACACACATACAGAGAGAGAGAGAGAGAGAGAGAAGAGAGAGAGAGAGAGAGGAGACAGACAGACAGACAGACAGACAGACAGACAGACAAGAGGGCGAATGGCCTCTCCGAAGTGTCTGAGAACAGGAATGCATAGAGCAAGCACGGTAGCAGAAAGCCTCCCTGTAGAATAGGGAGTAGCCAGGGGTGCCTTAGAAGGAACGGGATGGACCCAGGCCTTGAAAAACATCCCACAGGTGATGGTTCATCATCAACAAGAGAGAGGGGCGTGTGAGAGAGAGAGAGAGAGAGAGAGAGAGAGAGAGAGAGAGAGAGAGAGAGAGAGAGAGAGAGAGAGATGTTAGTTGCGACAGTGATCAATTTCGGAAGAGAGAAAAACGCCATGCATATGTTAGAAATTGTTACAACAATATTTTCATTCTGAAAGACGTCTCAAATAAAAAAAAAATAAATAAAAAGAAAAAAAAAAAAAAAAAGAAAAAAAAGAGAGAAGAAAAAAGAAAAAAGGAAGAAAGAAAGAAAGAAAAAAAGAATTCGTGAATGATGCAGAATTTCCCAAGACACCGGGGTATATTAGAAGATTACAAATGTCAGTGTTTCAAGGGGACGCGTTTGAATATGTCTTGGGCGATAACGTTATATTAACTGGAGTGAAAAAAAGAATCTTAACTAAATGTTAGCGAACCGCGAAAAGAAACGTAGACAAACGAGTCACAAGACAAAACACGACGCGTTTCGACCTCTTAGGTCATCTTCAGGCAAGACTCAAACAAATAGGACAATGAAAATGAACGAGTTTGTGTCACTTAGCTTTGATCTCCTAAACGCAATGTAGGCGTTGAATGAAAACGAGGCTGTTACAAGGGAGATAATGTGTGAGTCAAGGTAGTAATGATGATAATTATATTACTGATAGGAATACATATAAAGGTCAAAATTTTGGGGAAAAAAAAGATTAAGACAGGTTTACTACTACTTTTGGTGATATAAGGCAGGCAACAGCAGGTGTAGTATGGGAGAAAGGAGAGTGGGTTAGAGGATTCTTAAACAACATGGTTGCCGTGGCAACAGTCTTAGTGGCGATGGCGATGATGATGTAAGGGCTGTCTTGTACTTCTACGCCCCACCACTGATAGTGTCAGCCTGTCCAATTTGAAGCACACACTCGGTGATCCGCTCGCGGGCAAAGGCTGCATGCAGGCAGCGGACCGCCCTCGCTGATCAGCAAGGTGGCATACATGGTTTCCTAAGAGGGCAACCCAGGCAACTGAACGATTCTCGTGACACGCAGTGACAAGTCATGTCCGTAAAACTGTGTCACCGAACAGCAGTCACCGGGCAATGGTGAGGAAACCAGGGGAGATAATCATACTCTACTCTCTGCATCTTTGATGTCAGATGATGATGGTAGATGGAGGTACGGTGGAAAGGAGAGCACTCGTGCGTATAAGAAAAAACTGTTATGTTGACGTACTGTGGAAAGGAACATTCTTGCGTATATTAGAAAAATACTACACTTTGGAAGTGTTATAGAAACGAAAACGTTGATGGATGTCAGAAAATCACGTTATTCTGACTTTTAGTGGGGAAGAAAACATTTATTCATGTTGGAAAATGCCGTCACACTGACGTATGATAACCCCCCCCCCCCCCCCCCCCCAAAAAAAAAAAAAAAGTCGTTCGTGCCTGTTGGAAAAGGTATTTTGAGGTATGGTGAAAACGGAAAAACTCTCGAGCACGTTAGGAAATGTGTGTTACAGACACGACTTATATAAAGGAAAACGTTCGTGTATGTTAGACAATTACTTTGTCGCCACGTTGAGTGGCAACGAGCAAGTTCGTTCACATTTGAAAATTGTGTCGCACTGACATAATTATTATGGGAAGGAAAATGTTCGTGCGCATTTGAAAATGACGTTTTTGTTTTGTTTGTTTGTGTCATACTGTGACAAGAGAACCTAAGCGTATAACTCAAAACTATGTTTACACAGACCTACCACCTTACAGGAAACGTTCACATAAGTTGAAAAACTACATCACTCTGAAATGTCATGATTAGATTTTTTCCCAAAAAACATGACAACGCATACCACCATTCTAACACTCCCAGAATACCATCCTTCTTGTATGTCTGTCTACGTACAAAACACATTAGAATCTCCGTTCATCTAGCCTACTGGCGAAGTACTGAAAGCCCAAGACCAGACCACAACTACTACAGAGAGCGCGAGGCGTCAAAGAATTTTCTTGTCACTACTGGTCTTTCGCGCAGTCACCAGTCGAGAGAAGGATAAAGGCGGAAATGGACAGCACGGGGCGAGGGAATGTAATTTGATGTCATTTTACGTCAAACTTGTACTGACAGCATTGACATCATCCGTGGCGCTACGCAACAGAGTGGAGATGCGATGGAGAACTTGGAAATGGAAGGGATAGAAGGGGAAGGGGGGGGGGGGGGGGGGGGGGGGGGGGGGGGGGGGAGGGGGAGGGGGGGGGGGGTCGCGGAGGTGGACGGGGAAGAGGAGGAGGTGGGGTGACGGCGGAGAAGTGGTGGTGATTGTGGGGGTGGATGTGTGTGTCTGTGGGGTGGGGGTATGGGTGGGGGTAATCCGTGCGCCTCGTCCACCATCTTGCTGACGGCATTTTTTTTTCTATGACTTTTTTCCTTTTTAATTTTCTTGAAACAAAAATCCCGAATGCGCTTTTACATTTTTCAACTCTTTGTTATTTTCCTTGGGGCTGGGATTGTGGAGGGGTGATGGTGGTGGTGGTGGTGGTGGTGGTTGTGGGGTGGGGGTTGGGGGGTTGGAGTGAGGTGGGTAGTAGAGAAAGTGCGGAATCTCTTCATCATCGATTCCCCTCCCCCTTCCACACCTCTTTTCTCCTCGTTCCTCCTTCCCTCTGATTCAGACATGAAGTGTGTGTGTGTGTGTGTGTGTGCGCGCGCGCGCGCGCGCGCGAACACGTGTGTGTGTGTGCACGCTCGCGCGCGTGTGCGCGCGTGCGCGTGCGTGTGTGTGTGTGTGTATGTGTGTGTGTGTGTGTGTGTGTGTGTGTTGCGTGTATGTGTGCGCGTGTGTTTGTGTTTGCGCGTGTGTGTGTGTATATGTGTGTGATATGTGTGTGTGTGAGAGAAAAAAAATGTGTGGATGAAAATGGGGCGGACGTACTGAGACAGATATGTGCTGGCTCGATGTTTCAGAAAATGGCGTTCTACACTTACTTATATGTTACCTCCTAGAATTAAATGATAGATGTAACTTTCTTTCACCTCTGTTGATTTTTTCAATACCACATGTTTAATACCGTTTATTTCAGGGCAAGTCAGTTTATGACAGGATTTTGTTTTCTTATGTTTCGTTCAATGTATGTCCATAAAAATCAATAGCTCTAATACGAATGACTGCTCGTATTTTTCTGAGTCGCAAGTAAACACCACTATTTAACAAACCTAAACGTTCTCGTAAAAAAAATCCAGCCATTCGATAAAGTGCATCCAAAACCCCTGACGAATGTAAACGCTCACAAACAACCGATCAATACGTACGTCTCTCTCTCTCTCTCTCTCTCTCTCTCTCTCTCTCTCTCTCTCTCTCTCTCTCTCTCTCTCTCTCTCTCTCACACACACACACACACACACACACACACACACACACACACACACACACACACACACACACACACACACACACACACACACACACACAACACACACACATACAGTGGGAAATCCGACAGGACTAGATTTTTTTCTGCCTAAAGTGTCAATCCGTTTTCATGTAAGAAACTACTGATTTTGTTTAATTCATGTTAATATCTGAATCAACTAAATCTATTCAGTCATACACATCATAACAAGGACTCAAGATGAACAGAAGAAGACCGAGCTGATGAAGATCAACACCACAGGCAGCAGCCCAGCCACAGTCGGAGGTGAGCCCATCAGGTAAGTAGATTCCTTTGTCTACTTGGGAAGGTAGTTGACGAGCAGGGCGCGGGGGGGGGGGGGGGCAGGGGGGAGGGGGGGGCACCGACCGAGACATCATAGCCAGGATGGGCAAGGCGCAAACAGCATTCATCATGCTAAAGAACATCTTGCTCTACGGCTGCGAGACTTGGAGAATGACCAAGGCAATACAGCAAAAAATTCAGACCTTCATCAACACCTGTCTGAGGCGCATCTTCAAAATCACATGGCCAGAGAAGATCAACAATGAAGATCTATGGAAGCAAGCAGGACAGGAACCAGTGGCCAAGCAGATTCTGCGGAGGAAGTGGGGGCTGGATTGGACACACTCTCAGGAAGCCAGCATCCAGCACCACACGCCAAGCCCTGACATGGAACCCAGGGGGGAAAAGGAAGAGAGGCCGACTATGGGCCTGAGTAAGTAATACCTAATTATCTACTCTTCTAAAAAAAAAAAAAAAAACCAAAACTAAACATTAACCAAAGTAAAATAACTGTCACCCGTCCGTATACCACCCATTCCCAAATGGGAACAAACCAAAGCAAATTATGACACAAACCATACTGAACTGAACAAAAACGATCCATCATTTCTTCCAAAAAAAATAATTGCTATTCTAATGTTCATAAAGTATGTTTTCAATTCTTCCACAGAAAATTTTCAACTTTTATCGAGCAGTGATTCAACGTCAGCCCATTCCGTTGTAAGACTATTACAAAAATGTATTACATGACACATCTCTTATTGATGAAAAGAATAAATATGACGTTCTGGTGGGTGCCCTCGCAAT
>JADBJO010000515.1:145000-147500 GCA_016801955.1 Conus betulinus | reverse complement strand
TGAGAAGAAAACAGCACACAAGTAAATAGTGGAATTCTTTAACAACATCCACAGTAGATCACTGTGTACAAATGTCTCTTTATCAATAAGTATGTCATTAAAATTCTTGAAACTTACAGGCTGTGCTTTCTTACTTGTTCTTATTTCACTAAAGTAATTACACACGTGGCAGTTGTATAAATCGTAACCACTTACAATTGTTCTTTTCTGCACTGAAAATTGATGTGTTAAACAATACTATGCGCCAATATTATAACCTACGTTCTATCAAAAAATCAGATGATTATAGACGATTTCTGCTAAGCAGAGTTAAGTAAAAAACTGTATGAAGCCCTAATAAAACTGCGAACAAAGCAGTATTACTTGTATTAATATTAAAAAGATCTTTCAAAAAAAATTGTACGAATGCATTGTAAATTTTACATTATTGTTTCACACACACACACACACACACACACACACACACACACACACACACACACACACACACATCTCTGGCCGTAAGAAAATAAACCAGATGCAAAGCATATAAACGTACTCCCAGTTTTATCTTGAATACGCATGGGGGGAGGGGGGGAGGGGGGAGGGCTGAAAAAACGTCACAATCAAACATGCGTCATGATATATTTCGTCACTGAAATATTCCATAAAGAAAAAAAAAAACAAAAAAAAAAAAAACGTCACAATCGAATCACAAGTGTCATAATGTATTTCGCCACTGAGATATTCCATAAATAAGAAAAACCGTTTTGGGCCGTTATAGCAATCAGTAGCAGCTATTCTGGTAAAATAAAACATCGGGCATCATCCGTGATCCATAATGAACACAGCTACACATTTTCAGAAAAGATCGGCCCTGAAGTTTTGTCTGGAGCGAGTAGAACACATTTTGACCACGGACAGACACACAGACAGACACAACGGACAGCGTTTCTTCGTCTCCCATTGTAAAGTACTCCCTGTTCTATAAGAACTGGGAGTACAAAACTTGATGCATCAAATGAAAGAAGAGGTCATGTAAGTAACGTCAGCATGAGACGTCATATGTCACGTCAAAGAATGTAAATGGAATAAATTAGAACACTGCCACACAAACAGATCTATCTCTCCTCCCCCCCCACCCCCCTCCTCGCTCTCTCTCTCTCTCTCTCTCTCTCTCTCTCTCCGCTCTCGTATATCTCTCATCTCCTCTCTCTCGTATCTCTCTCTCTCTCAAAAAAAAAAAAAAAAAAAAAAAAAAAAAAAAAAACTCACCCACCACTGCCCTCATCCATCCCCCCTTCTTTCGGCTCTCCCCCCCTCCCTCCCCCCCCCCACACGCACACGCACACCACACACAACCACACACACACACACACACACACACCCCTCCTCTCTCTCCCTCTCCTCTCTCTCTCTCTCTCCTGACTGACTGACTGACGACTTTATCATGAAGAGGCATGATGATGGATGTGATTTTCCCCGCTGACAGGTGCGTCTCAGCCAGGGCGACTTTGCCACGGCCATGCAGGTGTTGAATGAGAACCTCAGTGAGGGGGTGCTTCCCCCCCCCCCCCCCTCCCCCCCCCCCCCCCCCCCACCCCCCCCCCCCCCCCCCCCCCTGGGCAGAATCTACTTCCTCCTCTGGCGATACGGGAGAAAGCACAGACGATGTGGTTCCAGTCCAGTTTCCTGCCAAGACTGTTTCTGGTCAGCGGTGCTGGTGATGTCTCCTTTTCCCTGTCTGTATGTTCTTTCCTTTACCTGATGTTCTTTTTTTTTTTTCTTCTTCTTCTTCTGCTTTTCTTTCTTTCTTTTTTTTTGTTTCTCTCTCTCTCTCTCTCTCTCTCTCTCTCTCTCTCTCTCTCTCTCTCTCTCACACACACACACACACACACACACACACACACACACACACACACACACATGCGCGCACGCAAACATGCACGCACATTCGCGCGCGCGCGCACGCGCGCGCGCGCGCACACGCGCACACACACACACACACACACACACACACACACACACACACACACACACACACACTCAGACCGGGCACATTTGCCTGACTGTGCGTGGCTTTTTCACAAAGGCTGTGCACTGCAGCAGAAGTTGGAATGCAATACATAAGATGTGCTTGCTTCTGTCCCTTTGATTTTAAGATATGCTTGCTTCTGTCCCTTTGATTTTAAGATATGCTTGCTTCTGTCCCTTTGATTTTAAGATATGCTTGCTTCTGTCCCTTTGATTTTATGCTTGCTTCTGTCCCTTGATTTTAAGATATGCTTGCTTCTGTCCCCTTTGATTCGTCCCATCCACCCTCTCCTATTTATTCTGATGTGGTAAGAAATGAATACATATAAGTAAAAAAAAGAAAAAAAAGACATATTACTAGTTTTTCTTTGGACTTTGTACCACATACGTTTAAAACCCGGCCAGACATGTATGGAATATTTCGATGCTCAGCATTCAGTGAATAGAATTTGTTGGTCAGCATGATAGTGATGATTATCACCATCTT
>JADBJO010000515.1:137500-140000 GCA_016801955.1 Conus betulinus | reverse complement strand
ATAAACTCCCAATATGATTGTTCTTTTTTTTTTTTTTTTTCAGGGTCTGGTTTTCTTGGATAAACTCCCAATGTCCTTGCATAGTTCAAGCTCTCTGTCTTCCTTCAAGGAATCTCTTGAAACAACTCATTTCACCTATCAATAGCAGTTCTTTCTTTCCACTTCCCTCGCCCATCAAATTGATTCTGCGACTAATGTGTGTGTGTGTGTGTGTGTGTGTGTGTGTGTGTGTGTGTGTGTGTGTGTGTGTGTGTGTGTGTGTGTGTGCGTGCGTGGGTGGGTGGGTGGGTGTCAATATGCACCCTTGTTTGTAGATGCGTATCGCAGTTTTAATCTTCTTATTGGTTTTTATTTATGTTTTCTTTAACTTTTATGTGTATGTAAAGCGCTCAAGGTTATAATGTAAGATTAAGCGCCATAAATAATCATTATTATGTGCTCTTAGGTGTGGTGATAGGTGTGTTAATTTCACTCACGACCTTTTATTCACTATCGAAATTGCTGCTGACATTGCTATGGGCACATGTTTCACTTTCTTTCTTTTCTTTTCATGCTGTTTCACCGTCATCACATTGATCGGTGGATCACACACACACACACACACACACACACACACACACACACACACACACACACACACACACACACACACACATTGATCGGTGGATCACACACACACACACGCACGCACGCACGCACGCGCACGCACGCACGCACGCACACACACACACACACACACACACACACGCACGCACGCACGCACGCACGCACACACACACACACAAACACACTCACACACACAGATAGATAGACAGACAGACAGAGAGACAGAGGACAGACAGAGACAGATAGATAGACAGACAGACAGACAGAGACGGGAGGGAGGCAGGGAGGAATTGAGGGAGGGAAAAAGAAAATAGCGAGAGAAGAGAGAGAGAGAGAGAGAGAGAGAGAGAGAGAGAGAGAGAGAGAGAGAAGGAGAGAGAGGGGGGAGAAGAGAGAGGAGAGAGAGAGAGAGGAGAGAGAGAGAGAGAGAGAGACAGACAGACAGACAGACAGACAGACAGACAGACAGACAGACAGACAGAGAGGAGAGGAGGGGGAGGCGGGCGAAGGGGACAATGGAAGAGAAGGAGGGAGAACAAAATAGAGAACGGGAGAGGGAGGGAGAGAGGGAGGAGGAGGAGAGAAAAGAGAGAGAGGAGAGAGGAAGACAGAGAGAGGGGGGGGGGGGATGAGCGAGTGCGGGAGAGAGAGAGAGAGAGAGAGAGAGAGAGAGAGAGAGAGAGAGAGAGAGAGAGAGGGAGAAGAGAGAGAGAGAGAGAGATGGAAAGAGACAGTGAGAGGAGAGAGAGATAGAAAGAGGGTAATGTAGGGAGAGAACAAGAGGAGAGGAGGAGGAGGAGGAGGAGGAGGAGATGAGGAGGAGGAAGAGGAGAGGAGGGAGGAGGAGGAGGAGGAGGAGGAGGATCTTATAAGATTCATAATTTCCGTTACCGTTTTTTTCTCTTTATTTATTTGGCATTTGTTCATAACATTTTCATTCAGTGATCACTCTACGAGCAGGTGTTTTCAGTGATAAATGTGGTGAAATTAATTTTAACTTAATATTCTTCCAATGTTCTCCACTTCACGCACTGATTCATGTATCTGGAAGGTAATAGTGATGATTAATTAATTTCCTGTCAATAAAAAAGACGCTGACCTCAAAGCATTAAAGTCTGTTAGGGTATCGTGGCACTCCAGTATCATGCAGTGGGTTAGATGGGGGAAAAAGCGAATGCGAGCGTAGGGCAGTAGAATGGCGCAGAGAATAGAACGAAGCGTAAGAAACAGAAGAATTCAAACGTTCACAAAAAGACCCAAATCAGGTTAGGAGCCATGGTGGTGGTTTTTTGTCTGAGTTTTTATTGTTGTGTGTGTGTGTGTGTGTGTGTGTGTGTGTGTGTGTGTGTGTGTGTGTGTGTGTGTGTGTTTTGTTTTTAAGATATCCGAAGAGACAGTGCAGCAAAGCGCTGAGTAAGAAGCCAGAAGTGGCATTTACAGAAGCACCAGATGATAGCAAATAAATGAAATATGATTTTTCTTTTCTCTATCGTATCCTCTGTGCTGTTTCAGTGGCAGTACCTTGAAAGCGATTCCCAGGTGTTGAGGGTGATGCCCTCAAAGGCTTGGACATCAACCTCAACACCTGGTAGTCGCTTGCCCTGGACCTCCCAGCCTGGCGAAGCAGCATCACAAAGGGTGCATGTACATCAGAGAAAGGACGCACAGCAGAAGCTGAGAAAGAGAGAGAGAGAGAGAGAGAGAGAGAGAGAGAGAGAGAGAGAGAGAGAGAAAGAGAGAGAGAGAGAAGAGAGAGAGAGAGAGAGAGAGAGAGAGAGCCGCGCACAAGGCCAGAGCTACCCTCCACCTCCATTAGCACCCACCCACATGTGTCCCACATGTGAGCGTTCGTTCCGGGCCCAGATCGGCCTCACCAGCCCACCTGCGGACTCAC
>JADBJO010000515.1:130000-132500 GCA_016801955.1 Conus betulinus | reverse complement strand
TATCTACCACTGCAGATATGAGTGCGTATCTCCCCCCTATTTCTGCAGGTATGAATGCGTATCTCCTCCTATTTCTTCAATGTAAGACAAAAGAGCAAGCTTTGTTTTATAATCGAATATTTATTGCAGTCATTGCATAACCAAGCTGCTCTGTAAGTTGCAGGAATGGAGCTCGGTTAATTATCCTTGGAATATATATATATATATATATATATATATATATATATATATATATATATATCAGCCAGTCCCTCAGTTGACTAGTTGTACCCATCTTCTCTATCAAATAAAAAAAAGGTAATGGTCACATGTACGACCGAATTTGTTGGCATGATCAGCTAGGAACAGTGTGACGTTTTCGCCAGTGTCTCTAAGTGTGTTTGTCTCTCTATATTCATCTATCTGTCTGTCCACAAGATAGCTCGAAAACCACTTGTAAGATCTTTATCTAATGGACGAGTTGTCAGTTGCGAGAGAACTCTTCTGCGCGAGAATCGAGAAACCTGATTTCAGTGCGGGCAGATTCGTCTCAGGAAGACTTGAAGTGAAAGCCATGCACTAGCAATGCTGCTGATCAGCCGAACTCTGAGCATTGAAATTTCAGACTTGAAGAAATTCTGTGAATAGGAGATCAGATGTCATGAAGATAAATTAGATCACAGCAAAATTTTTGGAAGCCATCTCTCTCTGTCGGTCGGTCTGTCTGTCTCACACACACACAGACACACACACAGGATGGGATGGGGAGGGGGGGGGGGTTACCTGAAGCATTCTTTCGATTAATTATAAAATGTCACTTGACGTTGCTTATTAGTATTATCATAATCATTATTATTATCTTATCATCAACATCGTTATATTATCATCATCATTATTATTATATATCATCATTATTATTGTCATCATTAACATCATTATCATATTATCATCATTTTGATTATTATCATTGTTGGTATTATCATTATATCATTGTTATTATCATCATCTTTACTATTATTATTGTTGTTGTTATCATCATTATCATTACCATCATCATCATCATCATTATCATCATCAACATCATCATCATTATTATTAGTCAGCGTCTGGCTAGTCTAGGAGAGAGAAAGCCCTCAGCTGAAGCTCTCGACCTTGGCTTGGAACAGCTGGTCAGATCTAACGCAGATTTACGCTTGGGAGCTCACATCTGCATAACCTCCATCCCCATCCCAAGTTTTACGGATGGGACTGCACAGAGGTCCCGTTTGTGAAAACTTGCATGCATGTTAACCCCCCCATCCCCCCTTACACACACACACACACACACACACACACACACACACACACACACACACACACACACACTGGAACATAATGTTGCATACATAAACAAACTATATGACACGTGAAACTTCGCTCACAGGATTCAAATTGTATGACCTGCATTCGCACCAAATTTTTGAAGTTCGTAGACATCAATGCATATCATGAAAAGCCTTGTTTTTCTCCCCATCTAGATCCATGGAAAATTCATGAAAAAGTCGAAAAATACTTTACGTTGCTGTAATAGTGAGAGCCAACAAACTAACAAACACAAATTCTTTGTATCACTCTTTGAATAAAAATTTACCGCTAAAAATTACTGAGTCCATCTTTAGTCCACAGTCCATCTTTCCACGAAATTTTATTTCAAACGGGTGGGTAGTTTTTGCGTCATCTTGTTGACAGACAGATCGACAAACCAACAGACGCAGGTGAAGACACAATCAACCTCCGTGGCGGGAGGACGATAAACAAGAGCCGAATCCTTCGACTGCAAAAGTGGTTCGAATGAATCGGACTTCGCTCAAGTTCATGATGCCTTTGATATCTCACTCACTCCCTGTACTTTTTGTCGTTCCTCGAAGAAAGAAAGAAAGATTGAAAGGAATAATAAAGAAAGGATGAAAGAAAGAAAGAAAGAAAGAAAGGAAAGAAGGAAGAAAGAGAGACAGACAGGAAGAAAGGAAGGATTGAAGAAAGGAAGAAAGAAAGGAAGAAAGGAAGAAAAGAAGGAAGGAATGAAGAAAGGAAGAAAGAAAGGAACGTAGAAAGCAAGGAAGAAAGGAAAAAAGAAAGAGAGGAAGCAAGGAAGGAAGGAAGGAAAGGAATGAAGAAGGAAGAAACAAAGGGAGAATGAAAAGGAGAAAGAAAACAAAGGAAAAAGGAAGGAGGGAAGGAAAAGAACGAATGAAGAAAACTAGAAAGAAAGGATGCACGAAAGAAAGAAGTAAATATGAAATTTAGAAACAACATCAAATCTTCGTCGTTCTTGGGGGTGTGTGTGTGTGTGTGTGTGTGTGTGTGTGTGTGTGTGTGTGTGTGCGCGCGCGCGTGCGTGCGTGTGTGCGTGCGTGCGTGCGTGCGCGCGCGCGTGTGTGTTGTGTGTGTTTTTGAGAACAGTTCGCTTCCTGAACCCCCTCTTCTCCCGCCGCCTACTTCCTTCCACCCACCTCTTGCTCTGCCCTCTCTCTCCCCCCCC
>JADBJO010000515.1:105000-122500 GCA_016801955.1 Conus betulinus | reverse complement strand
TGGCCTACTGCTGCTTTGTAGAACGGAAAAAAATCAGCTGAAATGGAAAAAAAAAACTTCCTTAAACCTACATTTTCATTCTTCTTTCTCTCTCCCCCCCCCCCCCCCCCCCCCCCCCCCCCCCCCCCCCCCCCCCCCCCACACACACACACCACACTTCACCCGTTTCGCATTCCTTTTCCACCCTCCTCTTTTCCCTCCCTGCATTTATTTCTCCTCTCACTCTGCAGGTCTATTTCTGTCTCTGTCTATCTACATGCTTGTCTGTCCATTCGTCTCTCTCTCTCTCTCTCTCTCTCTCTCTCTCTCTCTCTCTCTCTCTCTCTCTTTTGAGACGTGACAATGTCGGCAATCTCCATAACGTAATATACGTCGCTTTGTTTCATACACTCACTTCAACCCCATCCGTATCCTAACTGCATAACCATACAAACTCTGGCACTAGAATGAACTGTCAGATGCTCATGTGTCTAAGCATGGCCGACTGGAACCTGTCCTGGTCTGACTCGGGAACCTATTTACGGCAGGATCGACACAGAGGATTTCAATCAGGGACCTATTTACTGCTGGATCGAGACAGAAGGTTTTCAATCGGGGACCTATTCACGGCTGGGTTGACGGAGAAGGTTTTCAATCAGGGACCTATTCATGGCTGGGTCGACGGAGAAGGTTTTTCAATCAGGAACCTATTCATGGCTGGGTCGATGGAGAAGGTTTTCAATCAGGAACTTATTCATGGCTGGGTCGACGGAGAAGGTTTTCAATCAGGGACCTATTCAAGGCTGGGTCGACACAGAAGGTTTTCAGTCAGGGACCTATTTACTGCTGGATCGACACAGAAGGTTTTCAATCAGGGACCTATTCACTGCTGGGTCGACACAGGTTTTCATCAGGGACCTATTCACGGTTAGGTCGACGGAGGTTTTCAATCAGGGACCTATTCACGGCTGGGCCAACAGAAAAGGTTTTCAATCGGGGACCTATTCACGGCTAGATCAACAGAAAAAGGTTTTCAATCCGGGACCTATTGACTGCTGGGTCGACACAGAGGGTTTTCAATCAGGGACCTATCCACTGCTGGGTCAACACAGAGGGTTTTCAATCAGGGACCTATTCACTGCTGGGTCGACACAGAGGGGTTTTCGATCAGGGACCTATTCACTGCTGGGTGGACAGAAATGGTTTTCAAGCCGAAAGAAAAAGAAAAAAAAAATCGGAACCCACAAGAGATCTTTGGTTCCTTTGTCAACTTCTGTATGTAGCAAAGCAGCCTATAGAGTTGTTCTTACGTAGTTTACAGTAGTGCTCTCTCTCTCTCTCTCACTCTGACTGTTTTTTTTCTCTGTCTCTGTCTCTCTCTCTGTCTGTCTGTCTGTCTGTCTGTCTCTCTCTCTCTCTCTCTGAATGTAGCAAAGTAGCCCTTAGAGTTGTTCTCGCATAGTTTAAAGCATTTCATTCTCTCTCTCTCTCTCTCTCTCTCTCTCTCTCTCTCTCTCACACACACACACACACACACACACACACACACACACACGCCATCGCCTCAGGTATAGTAACGTTGCTGAAAATCAACTGAGTCTGTAATAAAGCGAATGAAGATGAATACCTTTTTGTGAGTGTTTGTTTGTTTGGCTGTCCTGCTCTGAACAATTTTAGACTAAAAACTTATTCAATCCAAATATCACACCAAACCATGTAATACCAGGCTACGTCTCTTACTATCGACAAGGAATGAGAACACACTTTTGAATGTAGCCCTGTATATTCATGATGCAAACAAGAGAATTCGAACAGTAATGTCTTGGTGTACTCTGCCCTATGTAACACATCTACATTTTTCCATCATCTTATTTTTTGTTATGTAGTAGGAATGTCATATAAAGCATTTATCAAACCTCTTCAGTATAGGACTGAAAAAAGGTTCGTATTCGTTTTTTTTTTTTTTTTTTTTTTTTGTTCTTGAGTTTTAGATCAAACTGTGTTCCTTTGTTCTTTAGTTCTAAGCTTCAAGCATCATCAGACGAAGTTGAAAGCGAGTGGAAGTATGCAATGTCAGGCTCCTGCGACAGCAGGAAGGAAACGGAACTCAATAATGTTAGCAACGACTAACGGCAAGTTATTTCCCCTCAGGTTGCTAGTCCTTGTACCATCGACAGGCCTAGGAGTCACAGACACGTGAGGATGTGTGTCACTCCGTATGAACGTTTCTATAATCTCTTTTGCAGGAGGAAAAATGACAGGTTCGTCGTCCGCGCCCAGTATATCGATATATCTATCATGTAATAATCATATTCAATGTTCATTTAAGCTCAGTACCACGACATCAAGAATGTATTTTTGCTGAAGGGATAAAAGAGTGCACTAGAATGAGAAAGACAGAAAAGAAAACAAGAAAGAAAGACAGAAAGTGCGCACGCACTCATGCACTCGCCTTCGCAGGTGAAGACTCGTGAGTGCATAAGGACATAGATCTCAACAAATCAAGTCACGACAGTAGAAAGGCAAGGAGGTGGTGGGCGAAGAAAATATAAGGAAATAGAGAAAGAGGAAAGTTGTAAGACGAAGATGCGGATACTGAAAGATGTATAGGCAGCGAGAAAAAAGGGGGATACCGTATGAAAGACAACAGACGATGATAGTTGGCCAATAGCCCAAAGAGAACCGCCGTTTGCTTTTCAGATGTTCATAAGAAGGTTGTAAGACAAAAAAGCAGTTTACTGAAAGATGTATAAATAGCGAGAGAAAAGGGGACGTCGTATTAAAGAAAACAGAAGATGGTAGTTTGCCAATTTCCCAAAGAGGGCCGTTGCTTTTCAGATGTTCAGAAGAAGGTTGTAAGACAAGGTTGCGGATACTGAAAGATGTATGGACAGCGAAAAACACACACACACACACACACACACACACACACACACACACACACACACACACACCATATGAAAGACAACAGAAGATGGTAGTTTGCCAATATCCTAAAGAGAATCGACGTTTGCGTTTTAGATTTTTTTCTTCTTCTCGCGCGCGTTTGAATCGTAAGCAGTTTTCAAAACTGCCCTGGCATTTACGCAACTCCGACTAGGCAAGTCAGGTCTGGATTGGTACTTGGCAGCCCCACAGTCACACCAGGGCGTACTCTTTCCACTGAGCTGTTGGGGACATTGTTCTGCAACGACCGTCGGACAAATTCTGAAATGCTTTTTTTTTTTCTTCAAAAGGCCGAGAAAAAAAAAGTTGCCAACCGCTCAGTCAGAAAGCTGAAGGTTTCTTCATGCGATCTTCCTCCTCCTCCTCCTTCTTCTTCTTCTGTTCCTCCTCCTCCTGATCACCATCCTTCTCTTATTGTTTTTCTTCTTCTGGTCATCCTCTTCTTTTTCATCTTCTTCTTCGTCGTCGTTGTCGTCGTTGACATCTACTTCTTCCTCCTCCTCCTCTTTTTTTTCTTCTTCTTCTTCTTCTTCTTCTTCTTCTCTTCCTCCTCCGCCTCTTGCTCTTGTTCTTCTTCTTCTTCCTCCTTGTCCTCTACTTCTTCTTCTTCTTTCTTCTTCGGCAGCAGCGGCAGCAGCAGGATGGATTTTGAAGTCGAGAAGGGTAACTCAAGAAAAATGTCGATTTCATAAGTGCAAATATCAGTGGCGTGGTACAAAAAAGGCTCGTAATAGTCTTTCATCAGTACTAAAACCCGAAGAACGTACTGACGATATCATGCGATCGAATTTTTTTTCGTTTTCATTTTCCAACTTGAATGGCTCTTGCTTCGAGTCCGTTTTCTCCGTGCTCGTTGACTTTTCTACATTACGGCAACAATGTCAGTTTGACTAAAGCACATTTGCAATGCCCATTGCCTTGAATGACGTGGACATAGGTTAATGAGATCATTTGGAAAAGAAAACAAGGATCTTATAATATCAAGATACAGAATATTTCCAGAACTGAATGGAAAATGAACGCTGTGATCAGGGGGGGGGGGGGGGGGGGGGGGGGGGGGGGGGTCACCCATAATTGGCACGAAAGGATTTTCCGATTCTATAACCAGGAGAGAACACAATCTTGGACTGGTGACATTTCAATTCCTTGGCAACAGCATTGATTTGTATGGGTAAATGATGATAATGAAAATCATCGTCAGCGTCATCATCATCATCATCGTCGTCGTCGTCATCATCAACATGATCATCATCGAGGATGAACTCAAAAAATGCTGCGTGTTGAAAAAGTCACGCATGAAAAGTAAGATGAAATTACAGAATAGATTTGAGAAGAAAAACAAAGATGAAGACAAACCTATGATTTAAAGTTATCATTCTTTTCTCTGTGAATGTTCTGCACAGAGCGGCACGGGGTAGACTGTTGTCATGATCCAAAGAAGATCATTATGTGTATTTTATTGTTGCTCTTTTTTTTTTTCGATAACGTGTGTGCATCTTTTCTTCAGCCAAACAGACTACCATGAAAAAAAAAAAAGAAATTCCATCAAAGACAGAGAGGAAAAAGAACTCGATCTGACAAGTAAATCAACAAACAAAAACAAAAAGAAAAACGAAAAAAAAAAAAAAAAAAAAAAAAAGACAAGACTGCAGACCAAAAAACAGGTGACAATGTTTAACAGTGAATGGCAGCAGTTGGAAGCAGTTAGCAGTTTTATATTCATTTATGCAAACATGTGATTTTGTGACGAAACACACAGTCACGGGTATTGGCTGACTTATGTGAAATGTTTTAATACGGCAGGGTTTTTTTTTTCCTCGCTGCAAAAAGGGCAAGCATGTTTAAACACTAAGCTTGTAGAGAAGGACGAAGTTTACTGTTGGGTATCTTTTGGAATATATTTCGCTCAAAAAAATGCTTTGTTTCATTCCATGTATAATAACATTGGAAGTTTGCTGATATGCATGTGTATCTTCTCTTACATATTTCATGCAAATTTTTGTTGTGTTTGTCTACGGGCCCTTGTTTACGAGCTTAGAACAGAACGTGTTTTTCCTCGAAGAAAAAAAGAAAGCCTCCATTCTGTTATTATTTTTTTCTCGCCCGCCATTAGTCGGACGGTAACTCCATGCTCTTGACGTGTGTGTGTGTGTGTGTGTGTGTGTGTGTGTAACTCTAAGGTTTGCCACTGGTGCGTTTTCTGCGCATGTGACTCTTCTATTTTCACCATCAGCTAGCCATTATTCCATCCCCGGGAAGAGATGCTAATTCCATAAGATTGTCCAGAAAACCTTCCAGTCATGACCAACACTGATTCATGACCAGTCGTGGTCAGTGGAAATCTATGAATGTACAGATGTTCATTGAGAACACGATCAAGTGTTTCAACAGTCGATATCTTCTGTCTGCGTCCAGGTTTCTCACATGTGTGCCGATGTATGGACATTGCGCGCGTGCACGCACACACACACACACACACACACACACACACACACACACACACACACACACACACACACACACACCAAACACGCACGCACGCACGCACGCACGCACGCACTCACTCACACTCACACACACACACACACACACACACACACACACACACACACAAGTCAGGTGTTGCGAGTTCAACTCCTACAGCACTCAAAATGAAAATATATATTTTCTCTGCCCATGTATGTAAACGTGCTATCCGATATCACTATCCCTGTCTGCCTTTGCTGAGTTTGGATTTCAAATCTAAAAACAAATTACACATTAAACATCTTAATTTTCTCAAATTTTACTAATTTTTTTTTAAACGACAAACAATTAAAAAGACTTCAATGACAAATCGCTCATTTTGTCAAATGTGTAGATGATAGCCTGAATTCATTTTCAGACACATTTTCCTGCTATTTCCAGCGTCTTTTTTTTTTTTTTTTTTTTTTTTTTTAAATCTGTTTCGTTCATTTATTAGTCTTTTTTTGCTTTCTAAGTTTGACGGTGTGTGTATTTAAAAGTTCTTTTTCCGCTCATGAGTAAGGTGTGTACGTTTCATCGGATGGTATGGGTTTCGTGTAAATAAGCTTCAATTATTTTTGTCTGTTTTCTTTTTAGATATATCAT
Organism: Conus betulinus; assembly: GCA_016801955.1. Classification (NCBI taxonomy): domain Eukaryota; kingdom Metazoa; phylum Mollusca; class Gastropoda; order Neogastropoda; family Conidae; genus Conus; species Conus betulinus. The sequence goes on along the minus strand of JADBJO010000515.1, from coordinate 116,464 downwards.
TCCGTTACCAGAGGCATCCATTTCATTCTGACTTTCGCGGATAAGATTTTCGTGGGGAGTTCCACTCTGTCTTTGTCATTCATGGTGGACATTTCTTACAACTATGTAGGAAATGATTTATTTGAAGAGTGGACATAACTAGTAGCGACGTGAGGTTTAGTTCTTGTCTAGATGTTTTATTCAAATTATGTGATAAAAAATTCCTTCGGTGTTTTTTTTTTTTTTTTTTTTTCAATTTAGCTTGCTGATCATGATTTTTTCCCCCCTCCAATTGAGCTTGCCAGACACAATAATCATCATGTAGAGCGAGCATTATTTTTGTTGTCTGTGTCGAAAAGAAAATTACCGAGACTCCCAAACGATGAGCAATTCAGTATTAACTAAACTATTCCTCATATCATCAGTGCACCCTGAATGTACCGTGTCTTCCCTGTCAGATCACAAAAAAAAAAAAAAAAAAAAAATGGATATAGATTACAAAAAAATTAGGAATCTCATTAATTGTTGTTGCGTCTCTGTAACTGTAGCTCCTGTTTTAAGAATTTTGAACAGTGGGAAAAAATGTATATGTCCGCCAAACTGACATCTATAGATAAGAACATACAGCGTGATTGATTAGCAGAACTGCACAACATCCCTTGCCCTCTCTATCCCAACCTTCCCCTCCCCCCTCCCCTTCCCTTCATCCCACTCTACCCCTGCCTCTTACCTTCCCTTACCCTTTCCCTTCCCTGCGCGCACACCCACTCCCATCCACACCCACACCATACACACATAAACCCGCCTTACTCCAAGATCCGTCTCTCTTTTTTTTTTTTTTCTGGTGGTAAGAAAATGAAATGTTAATGTACGTATGAAAGAATTGTGTGAGTTCGACATCTTTGCGTTTGTACCAGAAAACGCCGCCAGAGGTGTTCCTGTTAAAAGATGATAATTGATTATGTTGTGTATTTAAAAAAAAAAAAAAAAAACCGATTCAGTGGAGTGGTACCACCAGCCTATCATATGATCATTAAGTGGATGCAGTTTGATAAATTGATGTCGTCCATGTTTAGTTTTAATTAACTGAGAACCTTTTTCAATCGATTTATTGAAGTCCTACGTCTTGAAGACTAATTGAAAGAAAACATTTACTTTCTGAGTCGGGTGCTTCAAGTTTTCTTCTGTGAATGCAAGCGCCCCCCCCCCCCCCCCCCCCCCCCCCCCCCCCCCCCCCCCCCCCCCCCCCCCCGACCCCCCCCCACCCCTCCTGCCTCCCTTTCCACTCTGGCCCCGCTTCATTTCCATTCTTCTCTCTCTCTCTCTCTCTCTCTCTCTCTCTCTCTCTCTCTCTTCTGCTTGGTGTAGAGAGGCTTTCTCTGAACCGTCTGCAAACAACGAAACGAAAACAAAGGGAGAGAATCATGTTCTCGTCGTCGCGCTTCTCGACAGTGCCGACAAAAAATCGGACTTGCAAATATTAACAAACATAGAGTCTTGGGTACTGTTCTGTTTCAGTGTACATTCTGGATATTTTCCGATTCAAATCTTCTTTTGGAAGTGTACAGCTTGATGCTTGTCACAACATTTGTACAAACGGGGTTTTCGTGTGTGTGTGTGTGTGTGTGTGTGTGTGTGAGGAAAAAGATGGAGAGCTAAATGGTGCGAGGTGAGGGTGAGGGACATGAGGCGGGTGTGTGTGTGTGGGGGGGGGGGGGGGGGGGGGGAAGGGGGAGGCATAGATGGGAGACGATGGGTGAGAGGATGGGGTGGGGTCGGATTGGGAGACGTGGGACGGGGGGAGGGGGTGCGTGCGGGGGGGGGGGGGGGGGGGGGGGGGGGGGTCGCTTCCAGTTCTTCCCTGACACAAACCAGATGTAAGCCTCTTGGCAGCCTTCCCCCAGACAGGCCCGGGGAAACTGCAAACAGCAAGACCCTGAGGGGTTCTGTGACCTAAACCCTCCATTCTTTCTTTCTGGGTTTTGCGTGTATGTTCAGGAGAGTGAAAGCATGTCCGCTCTGCTGGCACACATTTTCAATAATAATCAGGAAAACTTGGCCGACTGTCAAAAAATCTGTCGAGAACACACACACACACACACACACATACACACAAACACCAAACGAAACACACCACACACACACACACACACACACACACACACACCAAACGAACGAACAAAAAAAAAACCACACACACACAAACAAAAAATCCATAGTACAGACTGAATTACAACAAAAACATAAGAGTAGAACTTTTTGTTTATAAAAAAACGGAGGGACCACTAACTCTTATTTTTTATTTCCTACATCGAGACATACAGTAAACAAAGGAATATCTTCGTACAATAAAAAAAAAAGATCTTCACAACCACCAACTAATGACACTCGAAGGAGCACGATTCCCGGACAGTCGGTTGAAGAGATCCTATCCATGCCCTTTGATTCAAATCCCGCACAACAAGTCTGTTCCAAAACTGAACGACTTCGTCCTTGAGCCACATTTGATCTTGAATCAACTTTCGTTTTAATCTGTTTGATACATCCGCAAGTCTTGCCAAACGGATCTTGGATCCTTTTTGGATCCAGATCCGCACTGAATCATAATGGAAGTAATACTGAAGCACCCCGACCGTCAGATGAACGTAACAAACATTGAAGTAACGCACTTCGACCTACTGGTCTTCCTCAGGCAGGATAGAAACAAACAAAAAAAACAAATAACAAAAAATCAGTGGAAATAAACGTACAGAAAAGCCAGTGCGGGTAAACAGATATTCAGTCGTCATAAAATGACTTGACGAGGAAGGGGATGGGGACGGGGTTAGAATGGAAGGAGGGAGCAGAGATGGGATGGAAAGGGTGACGTTAGAATGTAAATATTAAATCTTTTACTGATGGCAATGGGGATTATTGCGTTCCGTATATTCAATGGAACCCATTTTACCATTGCCCAAGCGGAGTCGACTTTCGTCTTGTGGATGAGAACTCATAAGTGTTCTCGGTTTACAGCAATCGTGGCAGTACACCCATGGTATTTAACTCCGAACACCATCTATAAATTTATGGTGTTTCCAATACCGCGGGGATGAGGAGGAGGGAGACATCCTAATCGAACGAACTCCCAAAAGGTCCAGCGAAGGATAAAAAAAAAAAATGGAAATAAAAGAAAGCGAAAGAAAGAAATCGTTTACCAAAACAAAGCAGCATGTATAAAGCACTTTGCTTGAAGATCCACAGGAAATAAAAGGAAAAAATACTCGGAAACGAGAGACACCACCATAAAAGGGAAACAGTCTGAATAAAAGCAAACCCGCCTGCAGTCCTTAAGCTTCAAGATGTAATGGGGTTGGCCTGGGGCTGCTCTCCTTGTTTTCAGCAGCAAGTTTTGTTCAGGGCAGTATAGTGATTTGGGCGTAATCTTGCGCATAGACGGGTGGATGAAACAGCCATCAGATGCGTGAGAAAAACACATACCAAAAAAAAAAAAAAAAAAAAAAAAAAACAACAAAAACAAAAAAAAAACCGCGAAAAAAGTACAGTGGAAGAACAAAAACCTTAAAACAACAACGTCCACGACCACCATAATAGTGATGATAATAATGATGATGATGACGATAATAATAATAAAAATAATTATAATAATAATGATAATAATAATACAATACAATAATAATAATAATAATAATAATAATAATGAGAAGAAGAAAGACAGAAAAAAAAGTAGCATCAACCAGGTAGAGGGGGTAGCAAATTGTAACGTCCGTCTTTAACAAGATGGGGGGTCACTGCACCTATTGAAGGCCTCCATCACTTGCTGTGGGACTGGCTCTATGTCTGTCTGTTCGCTGTCCACCGGCCAGCTGGCGGTTCACCTCAATCCACCACAGGTCATAACGTCAAAGTACTCAGGCTGAGCTACACGCTGTGAGCACGGCCTGCGAGCCAAGCCTGTGTGCAGGCAGGAGACCGACCGCGCTGAGTATCAGACATCAAGAAGCAGGTATGTGTGGTAACATGAAAGGGCGGCGCAGTCAGCTGAAACACTTCCCTCACCCGGAAGAAGTTAGTGACATCAGCGAGCGGATGGGAGTCTGACGAATTCGAATGATAACGGGAAAACGTGGTGAGTTACCGTTCTTGTCCCCTCTTCTTCTTTGGTGGCATCACTCACGTACAGAACATGAAACTGGGAGTTGAACCTCAATCTCCATGATTAAAACTGCCTCGGATTTTGAGGGAAGCTGCATAAACAAGAAATGGGTAGATGAAAACACACACACACACACACACACACACACACACACACACACACACAGATAGAGAAAAGAGAGAAAATCGTTTACTTAACAAAAAACACCCTGTAAAAACAGGGAATCGAACCTCTGTCCCCAGGGTAGAGAGCACGTGAACTGTTCACACTGTCCTTTCTCCTGAGGGTGCACAATACTTGAGAAGATGTATAGACCATACATTGTAAAACTGAGTATTGTAAACAACATGGAAAGTATTTTGTGTTTTTCAATCTAATGATAATTTAGAAAAAAAAGGTGTGCATGTGTAGGAACGGGGGGGGGGGGGGGGGGGGGGGGGGGGGGGGGGGGGGGGGGGGGGGGGGGGGGGGGGGGGGGGGGGGGGGGGGGGGGGGGGGGGGATGAATGAACCACGCAGGGCTGGAAACAATTAACTCGTTAGCATGGCACTCTAACCAAATGACCTAATTGTTAACCTGACTTGGACAGCGATCTTTACGTTACATCCAAGATGGCTCTGTTGTTGGAAATCAACTTTTAGCATATTTCAAAAGATTTACAAAGAAAAAACTTCTAACTAGGCGATATTCATCAGAAACCTTTGCAATGACAAACAATCAGATAACGTGTAGAGTTTGTATTTCGTCTGCCCCGTGATTGGTTGATTGCTGGCCACCGTGATTGGTTGATTGCTGGCCACCGTGATTGGTTGATTGCTGGCCACTAAACAGGGCAGTAATGGCTGCCTGTCATATTACTGTGTTGTCTTTCTCGTGAATTCCACCCCCTCGGCCTTGCTGCCTATACTCGTTCAGTTTTAGAAAGGTACAATATGCAAACTTTTCCAAGTCAGTATAAAAGTTCACAGGTCATCAGAAATGTTTTTCAGCCGGGAGAAGAAGACGATTTTTTTCGAGCCGAAAGAAAAGGACCATAAAACCGAGGGGTTAATATGAACGGATTTCAGATATACATGCTCACCAAATTTAAAGTCGAACCGTGCAATGATACGTGAGGAGACATTCATTTTACACCAAGTTGTCTATGCCCTTTATGTATAGCTAAATAATGATACAGTGCGCGGAACTGCAGAAATTGTCCACGCCTGTCGGTTTAGGAGAGAATCAAACATTTAAAATTGCAAACAAGTGGCATAACATTTTGCTCTCTTAGTGAAACAAACGAAAGGCTCATAATTCCAAACTAAAATCACCTGAGGCACCCATTCATCTACCCCACCCATAGACAGACAAGAGACACAACTTTCAGCCACTTTTCCATTTCAGAAAAGTGTTTTCACTTTGGATGGAGCCATTTTGTGTAGCATAATCTCTGGGTTGTATGAGTATGTTATCCATTTTAGTAGTAAGAATTAAAGAAAGATGACGTTGTCTTTAAAAAAAGAAAGGAGACTTCCAAAGGCATATTCACACCACTGCACTTGGTTCTGTTAAAAAAAAATTCTTTAGACACAAGATGTAAATCACAAAAGTTTCTTTATCTAAATGGATATTGATGCGGATTTTGATGTATGAGAATAAAGAAGACACAAGAAAACGAAACGATGAATGGCAAAGGGAAATATAGGCGCAGTTTGCTAAGATCTTCAATTTCAGCTCAAATTATCTTTGCCTTTGTTTTTCTTATCAAGACATTTAATTCCAGATACAATTGTTCTTTGATAGTTGATGTTTCTTTATAACCGTGCCTGAATCAGCAATTTTCGTGTGAATCACTGAGCAGCTTTGGCGTGATGTCTATTTTTTTCTGGATCTTAGATTTTGGATAGCAATTATTTAAAAAAGGAAGAAAAATGTTCACGTCATATACCACTGGTAGCAGGGACGTAGGGTGAGATGGTGGAGATGGAAGGGTAGGGGGGGGGGGGGGGGGAGGTGGAAGGGGAGTGGGAAGCAAGGAAGATAGGAGGAGACAAAAAAAAAAAAACAGAAGAGTTTCATGACAAAATATTATAGATATATCAGATTATGGCAAAAAGGAGACAAACTCAGTGCATGAAATTTCCTGCTAGCCATTAAAATTTCGATTACAAAAATGAGATTTCAAAAAAAAAATATATATATGAATTAAAAAAGCAATACAAGTTTCAAAATATAGAACAAAAACAGGAAATTGTATTCAACACCGATAATGCATCTGAGACCGATTCGGCTATCGTGTGAAATTAAAACGAACAAAAACAAACAATCAAACAAACTGGGGAAAACATTGCATTTTGAAAAGAAAGGTACAGCAAGACGTCTGAACAATAACCACGGCACATCTGAGAGAAAATCCTACACGTGAAACAGTCACCTGTTGCCTTACAATTCTTTTCTTTTCTTTACATTCTTTCAGCTGACAAATGAATTCCATCTTAAACAGAGAAAGTAATCTTTGCTTCCAGAGTAAGGCCAGTAAAGGATCGTATGCCCAAATGTGTGCTGCTGTTGGTGGTACCCCATTCATATAGCAGACGTGTAGTAAAGGGTACACAAGGCAAACGAGAACACTTCCAACCTTTCCATCTCCCTCCCCCCCCCCCCCCTTGCCTCCGCCTTACACAGCCCCCACTCCCACCCTCTCCTCTCTCCCCACCCTCCGTCTGCCTAAAGATGTTCCAATCACTTGAATGAGAGAAAAAACGACATTAAAAACAGGATGGAAAAGGTTTGTCATTAGCTTCCCTCAATTAAATTGCATTTTCAATGATTGAAGGGCAAATGCGAACATAAAAATTGTCAATGGAAAGAGAATGCCGAAATGCGAAAGATGCTCATCATCCGCCAATATAGGAGGTTTCTCTAAAGGCATGTTCTCTATTAGGTTCATCATTCTTCGCCGATTCTTGCTCGTAGTGCCTCAACAGTTCATTGCCACATTTGATCAATCTGCCCCAAATCCCCTTTCTCTTCCCCCACCTTTCACCACCACCACCCCCCTCCCCCTCATTCTAACTTGACAAACCAGCAGCCGTCTCTCTGGTTTGAAAATGAAATGCGAGTCACACCTGCCTTGAAGCAGCAACTACATTTTCTGTGATGACTTGTTTGGACCATCTCTCTCTTTCTCCATCAAATGTTTTATCATCAATCATATTATTTTCTATTATATCATATCACATAATATTATATTACATTGTCCTCAGCTTGCTTTCTGTTTTGGGGTGTGTGTGTGTGTGTGTGTGTGTGTGTGTGTGTGTGTGTGTGTGTGTGTCTGTACATGCATACACACAGAAACATGTGCGTGCATTACAGTGACAGATCATGCTTCCTGTGTCTGTTCAGTTCTGGAAGCATTGACTACGTTCTTTTTTAACGTTAGTGTGTTTCTTTCTTTCTTTTCTTGTTCTTACTCCTTCTTCGTCTTTAAAAAAAATCTTTTTTTAAAGAAAGCTCCTGTTTTTGAGGTCAAGCCACAAATTACTACACGTTTTCTCATTTTTCTTGCCAGTTATGTATCATGATTCAGACTGTTATTAGTGTTAGGGATGTATCACGACCAAAGTTTTGACGGCGCAAAACTTTCTCCGCACAGGGTTAAAAAAAAAAATCAACAACACACAAACTACACATTTTCAAAAAAAAATGCAAGCTTTGTTTTTGTTTGAATATAGTACATGTTTCTAAAAATCACAGAAGATGAGTTTTTAGACAAATACTTCAAAGCCCTTTGACCGGTTCAAGATTTTGGACTTTGACGTTGTTGTTGTTGTTGTTGTTGTTGTTGTTGTTGTTGTTTTTTCACTGCTTTTTATACTAGCGTTTGAAAAGTTCTGTATCTTGTCGTTGAGGCTAAAGGAGTTGGTAAAGAACTGGGTGAAATTGTGGTGCCACAATCTCAGGCAGCACATGATTATGCCGGCTGACAGAAAACCATTCCCTGCATGTAGTTCTGTGTTGTTCATTGCCCAATCGACCAGGGAGCCAAATCAGGGCCATTCCTTGCCAGGATCAGACGGCGTACTCTTGTCTGGTTTGGATCATGCATCTCACCATCTCTACCTCCCTCCCTCCCCCCTCCCTCTCTCTCTCGCTCGCTCTCTGTCCCCCCTCTCTCTCTCTCTCTCTCTCTCTCTCTCTGTCTCTTGTCATTTATATCCAGGAATTATATTTTCAACTAAATTAATTTTCCATTACGCATGGGAAGAATCTCTTAGAAAAGGGGGAAAAGGGTACTGTTAAAATTTTGAAATCCCTAAGAAAACTGAAATGTACAGACTGTGGTATATTTTTGAAAATGTTAGATGCACAGATGAAAACCTTTTTTTTCATATGCATCTGGAATTTGGGACTAAAATGGAAGAATTCACAGATGGAAAAAGTGCATACGTATGCTACGAAGCGTTTCCTTCAAGTACCAATTCATTCAACCGACACTGTTTTATATGGAGATATGGGCAGATACCCTTTGTATATAAGTACATTTGTAGAATGTATTAAGTACTGGTGAAGATCTTGAAGCTACAACAGTTCCGTTTGAGCAGGCAAGCCTTGATATGATGCTTTTTAAGAAAAGAAAGTTCTTTCAGAACAGGGTTTTGGAATCGTGTGGATGACCCAGGAAGTAGGAAATAAACAACAGTTCATTGCAGATTATAAAGAGGCTTATTTGTTCTTTTAAACGGAACTGGCACTCAGGTATGGAAGGTGAAGAAAAATATCGCTGGTTTTTCTCATTTAGAAATGTGTTTCATTCTGAAAAGTTCCTCAATGTTATAACAGATAAATGGCACAGAATGAATTACGCAAGATTCAGGTTGAGAATGTTTGGTTTTAATGTGAACAAAAGATGGTTTGAAATGTGGAACATCCACAGAATCATCTTGTCCTACATGTAGACACATTATTGACGACGAAGAACACTTTCTGTTCCACTGTACTGCTTATAATGAAGTGAGGAAAAATCGTTTATTTTCCCAGTTAGATATACCTAAAAGACAAGATGTCGCTGTCGCAATTTAGACAGATAAAGGATAGTCAAATTTAAGTTAGTGCATTCTAAGAGATATATGAATGAATAATATCATTTATTACATCATTTATCACATGTGGAGGAGATCAGTAAGATACAACATCATTTGATCGAGTGGATGGTCGAGTCAGTCCCTACATTTTTTTTTCCGTTTTCTCTGTAACGTTACTGTATTACTCCTGTGTGCGTGGACATACGGAGTTGTTACGATTTCATTTGTATTTTGTTAATCTTTGATTTGATATACACTGGGAATAAATGTGTACTATTTGTTTGCAAGGAAAGGAAGAGGTAAATGTTATTGTTCTGCACACCCCCCCCCCCCCCCCCCCCCCCCCCTGTCAAAAGACCTCTTTCGTAATGACAATTAAATATCAAAGTGTCAAAGTGTATCCCCCCTCTCCTCCCCCCCACCCTCCCTCCCCCTCCTCCCTCTCTCCTCTCCCTCCCTCGAAACCGACTTTAAAACTACAGTATAGTGTGGAGGGTGGCGCAGCGAAGTCCAAGCGACATCCAAGATGAACCAGCTGAAGGACTGCAAAGTTCTGACCTCCTCTACCTGGTCGTGTGCATGACCCTACGACACAACTCTGTGTTGTCCATGTCTAACGTACATCTTGGATCCCTCTGAGAGCTATGGCGATGCTGATGATAACGACAAAGACGACGATGAGGAGGAGGTTTTTTTTTGTGTTGTTTTTTTTTAAGCGTGTGTAGCATAACGCAAACCTAAAATTTTTGGTAGAAAGGGTAATGTATTGGAAATGGTTCCATCCTGCGCCAGCCTTGAGGTTCACGGTATTGAACCCCAGTTTCTCCTGGACAGAGTATTAAATTTAATGTATTCAGCTGCTGCTATGTCCTTTTTTATTGGAAACTTCTTTCAAAGCTAGATGTGAATGCGGTCGGAGTCTTCGTCTCGCTGTCTCTGTGTAAATGTCAAGTACACACAGAGGTTGATACACTTGTAAACGAATCCGATCGTGTTATTCGACAGAGAAAAGCCGCATCTTTCAAATGGGAGTTATCTGTGTCTTTCAGAAGCGACATACTATTGAAAACCTCTTTAAAGAACTTCCCTGTGCAATGTTAAATAACTCCCCTTTGCAATTTTAAATAACGGCCCCTTGCAATGTTAAATAACGTCCCTATGAAATGTTGGATAACTTCCCGTTGCAATGTTAAATAACTTCCCTTTGCAATGTTTTAGCACAGTAGTATTAATACAGCATGTTACATTCGCACAGTCGACTACTAAAATAGCCTTCGATACCTACGCAAAGGCCACGCTCAGTAGATTTGTATCACACAAACAAAATTTGTATGCCTCAGACTCTTTTCTTCCCCGCCCACCCTGTTTCCTTCCTCCACTTTTCGTGTGCAATTAACATGCGTGAGTCAAAATAGCAAACCACCTTTTCTTTCCTGGTTTATTTCCATGGAAACCTCACTAACCTTTTTTTTTTTTTTTTTTAAACAAAACGCATCGTGAAGTTATTTCTCATTTTAAATGACGCTGTCAATCCTTACGTTGTTTCGATTTATGAATAAATGTATTTGCGACAACTATGATGACTATTTCATTTCAAACTTCTTGAAATGCTACATATGGAATCTACCGATCCAAGAATTCAATTGAATTTGTCCGCCATAAATAGATGGTTAAATAAGCAGCTGAAAAAAAAAAAGATAGATAAAACGAAGAAATGCAAACGAAGAAAGGACACGATTTTTATCAAGTTTGCCGCTTTTAGGATTTGTTGACATATTTTGTGATTGTGATCACGTTCCATGAACGCGTGGAAGCACCGGACCAAACATTCATTTTGATCAAAATAAACAACGAACCACATCAGCCGAAGAAATGACACGTCACTGCACGAAAGAAACAAAATTTGCTGACAGCGTGCAAAAATAAAACCAGAATTAAAAACCCGAAGCCTTCATCAAAATCATAAATACGTATTATTAACGGAAAAAGACTCTCTCTCTCTCTCTCTCTCTCTCTCTCTCTCTCCTTCAGTGATAGCCTCTCTCTCTCTCTCTGCCCCCCCCTCCCCCCCCCCCCCCCCCGTCCCTCTCTCTCTCTCTCCGTCCGTCTCTTAAGATTTGGTAGTAGATTCTGTATACTACGCAAAAATAATTTTTCAAACAATTTTTTTTGTATACATTTATATCTTGTTTTGTAGTAAGGCCTGAATACAAAGTTTCTGGTGCATCTTACTGTTGGTACAAAAAATCGTTAATTCGTTTTGCTT
>JADBJO010000515.1:97500-100000 GCA_016801955.1 Conus betulinus | reverse complement strand
TCTGTCCACTTTGGCGTGTTAGCCTGTCGCCTGTTGATGTGGACAGGGAGGACTGTGGGATCAAGACTTGAGCATGGATGGATATTGAAAGAGAGCACACGCTCGCCTCGCTCTGTGTGTGTGTGTTGTGTGTGTGTGTGTGTGTGTGGTGTGTGTGTGTGTGTGTGTTGTGTGAGAGAGAGAGAGAGAGAGAGAGACTTTGACACTTTGATATTTTATTGTCATTACCAAAGAGGTCTTTTGACAAGGGGGGAGAGGTAACAGAACAAAACAAAAACATTTCCCTCTTCCCTTCCTGCAAACAAATAGTACACTTTCATTCCTAGTGTGTATCAAATCCAAAGTTAACAAAAAAAATAAATTCGTAACATTTCGTTATGTCCTCACCTCACGCACACAGGAGTAATGCAGTAAGGTTTAAAAAAAAAAAAAACTGAAGACTGACTCGACCATCCACTCAATCAAATGATGACATTGTATTTTACTGATCTCTTCCACATGCGATGAATGATAATATTCATTCAGATATCTCTCTTATAATGCATTATCTTAAATTTCACTATCCTTCATCTGTCTAATTTTTCAATGCTTCCGCGATGAATTTCGCAACTGATTTAATTACCCTAAAGTTCTCAACCTAAATTTTGCGTAATTTTTTCCTGTGCCCATTTATCTGTTATTACATTAAGAAACTTTTCAGAATGGAACACATTCTTAAATGAGAAAAAAAGGACAGTACAAACAAAGAACGAAGAGAGACTTATCTGATGTCCATGTGGTGTGCTGTGAAGATGGCCGACCGGCCATATATGCGTGGGAAGGGTAGAAGAAGGAATTTTTTGAAAATCTGAACTGCTGATCTGTCTGGTAAAAAGAGAGTTGGTGTAACAAGCCTTGGCAATTGTCAAAATTTTACGCATTAATGGCCCTTTTGTCGAATTCAGGCTGCTTATTCAGAGGAAGTATATTTAGTGCATTTAGTTTCTCATCTGTTGTTAGAGGTACAGCTAGAAGGCGTAGGTCTGCTGCACGTCGATGAAGCGAATTCAGTCTTTTCTTGTGGGCTTCACTGGACCCATCCCATATTGTTGACGCGCAAACTGATATGCGACATTATATGCGCGTTGAAGAGAAGCTTAAGTGCAACGATATTGACATAGCGCTTTGGCTGAGGTAAGAGAGGGAAGGATTTTAGGCGAGGCGAGGAGGGCCGGAGAAAGGGGCTGCTCTCTCGCGCAATATTTCGCGTTTTGGAGTGCAGTGTCCCTTCCTACATGGAGTTGAGGAGTCTCTTTACTTTCCCGCTTCCCCGTGTTTCATGTTCGTCGTGTTTCGTCTCCCTTTCTCCCTCACCCACACTTCCGCACTGCCCCTCCTCTACCCCCCCTCGCCCAAGTGGCGCTAGTCCCACGCCGTTCAGTCCAGCTCTCCCGTGCACAACCGCCGTTCACCCTTGAGAAATCAATGGTAAGCCGGTACGAGGAAACTAACCAGAGGAGACAGTGCACCTCAGCTGAGTCATTTTGATGATGGTTGGTGCTGCCTGTGCTGATCCTACATATGCAGGACACCATTACTGTGTCCTTTCATTCATTCATTCATTCATTCATTCATCGCCTTCTGCCCCTCCTGGGGTACAGGCCGCTGACCTCCAGGACTTCCAGGCATCTCTGTCCTGGGCTCTTTTTTTTTCCCAGCTGGTTCCAAGTCATCCCCCCCATGTTCCTGATGTCAGCTTCCAGGTCCCGGCGCCAGGTGTTCCTTGGCCGACCTCTTTTTTCGCATTCCTTGGGGGTTCCATGTTAGGGCTTGTCAGCTATGACCTATACTGATGACAATAACTGTTTCGTGGTGGAGCTAGCCAGACAGGCATCTTGACACTGTCGGAGACAATTTCCTGAAATTCATCAATCATACCTGTCAGTAGTGCACTTTCAATGCCGGCGCTGCGAACAGTAGTGTGGTTGCAATTTCCCGCCTGTCCGTATCCAGCCAGTGCCAACTTGTTGCTTCTCTCTCCACTTTTTAACTCTTCTCTTCCTTCTTTGGCTTGCCTCGAGGCGTTATGATATATTTGAGATATGATTTGCATGTTCTTTTTCGCCTACATGTTTGATTGGTCTCCTGCCCTTTTTTGCCTACACGTTTTGATTGGTCACCTGCCCTTTTTGCCTACACGTTTGATTGGTCACCTGCCCCCAACTTTTGCCTACACACGTTTCGCTTAATCGTTTTGCCCCGCATGCCCCACCATTCCACCCCAACACCACCTGACTCTGCCCCACCCCCAACACCCTGCCCCACCCACCCAGATGCTCCCCACCCCCACCCCCCACCCCCACCTCGTCATCATAGGAAGCTATGAATCTCGGTAAAGAAAACGCAAAGAAGCCGAATGACATACCAAGCCGCATGAACTTCGTCATCTCACCTCTCTCTTGTGCCTACAGAAATCAACGTATTTGTCGAATTGAAGTGATTCGCCCCTGATTATTAGGTC
>JADBJO010000515.1:87500-90000 GCA_016801955.1 Conus betulinus | reverse complement strand
TGCCTGCTGCTACTTCCCAACGCATAGGCACGTCTGTACGTCTGCACGTCTGTACATAGACAAGCGCTCGTTCAGACGTAGAAACACACTTGTGCTCACTCTGTCTCTTGGACCTCCCCCACCCCTCTCTCTCTCTCTTTCTCTCTGTCTGTTGTCTCTCTCTCTCTCTCTCTCTCTCTCTCTCTCCTCTCTCTCTCTCTCTCTCCGCTCCGCCCCCCCTCCCTCCACACACACACACACACTACTAAACACACACACACACACACACACACACACACACACACACACATGTATACCCCCGCTCCCCCCCTTTTTTTTCTCCTCTCTCTCTGTCTGTTTCTCTGCTTCTCTCTCTCGCTCTCTCTCTCTCTCTCTCTCTCTCTCTCTCCTCTCTCTCTCTCTCTCTCTCTCTCTCTCTCTCTCGCAGAGAGATGCTGCATTCAATAAAACATAGCAATGAACATAGCCGCCTTGGAGTCAATACTGCCATATGTTTCTAAGCTTCCAATACATCTTGTCGGACACACTTTAAAATGATCGCACTATTCATGATTTCTCTACATCCCACGCACAAACCTTTACGATGTTTATTGGGAGAAAAAAAAAAATCCCACTTATGACAAGCAGGCAAACAAATGTATGAAAGGCAACTCGCTGTGCTCATCATATTTCCCCAAATACAAATCTCTCTCGTTGAGCGTGACCTACACGCAGCTAGCTTCCAGACTGACGGTTCTGGAACAGGATAATGATTTTTGTTCTGATTTTTTTTTTTTTTTTTTTTTTTTTTGCTGGCGCATCTCTTCAAATTGTGGATGAAATCCAGTTCTGGTGGACGCCTCTATATTTATCTCCTGGCTAAATTTGACTCTCGGGTTTAAAAAAACACTTGTAACTAAAATGACCTGCCATGCATGTCTTGATGCAAAACCCATGTTCATAAATTGTTTTTTTTCTCATCTGGATCAACCCACCTTTTGCGCAAATACATTGATTTTTTTCAAAAAACAAAAGCAAAAAAAAACAAAAAAGCAAGCAAGCAACAAACGAAAGATCAATATTTATTTGTCTTTTTTTCCCCTCAAACTTGAGCTCATTCTTACTTTCGGAAAACTTTCCAAGATCCAGTAATCACTGACAAGAATGCACAGTTGGCGCTTTGTCACGATTACCCTCCTCTTTTCTTAGAGATTCACACCGCTTGGCCTTCGAGAACGTCACTGGAGTCTTGGGGTGGCATCAACGAAAAATGGAAAAACTTTGAAGCTGAGAAACTGAAATGTTTTAGTTTTTCGTCATTGATGATTTACTTCCCTGGTGGGTAAATCTTCATAATCTGGGTTGTAACAAGGCCTGGGAGTGAGTAGAGGGGAAAGGAATGTATGTGTGCGCGCGCTTGTAATTGGTCGGGGGTGAGGGGTGGGAGAGATGTTATTAGCGAAGTTTTCAGTCTTGTTGTAATCTACCCAAAGGCAACCACGCAGGCTCCTCTCTGACGAGGATGTCACCACAGACTGCTGTCCTGGACAAACAAAACAAACAAACAAGCACACACTAAACAATCAATCACTTAGACAAACAAACCAACAAATAAGGAAACAAGCCGCAGCTAAAACGATTCTAAGCCATGCATTGCATGATAGATACATTTTTGATCCATTAAATGCCCTGGAATTCTTCTTTCTTTGCGTGCGTGTCCACCTTCATCGAGTTGAAGATTCTGACACTTTCTGTGTGTATGACCGTTTGGTTTTTTTTTTTTTACCCCGCCATTAAGGCAGCCATACTCCAACTTCGGGAAGGTGCATGCTATGTGTAACGTGTCATCCATACCAACGGCCAAACTGGCCTTCTCTTCCGAAAGTTGGTGATGGGAATTAGTCTGCGCTAGTGGCTGGCGTGGCGTCTTCATTACCTTTTCGCCCCGAGGTCACAATAAATAAATAAATAATAAAATGCTATTGAAAAAAACATCATGACGCTACCCCCCCCCCCCCCCCCCCTCCCCCCCCCCCCCCCCCCCCCCCCCCCCCCCCCCCCCCCCCCCCCCCCCCCCCAGAAAAAGTTTATGTGGGCAGAGGGATAGTACATAATGGAAAGGCATTCCCTACGCTGGACAGCGTGACAAACACACTGCCTAGTCCCCCAGATAAACAAGTCGTAGTCCTGTGTTTGTGTCAAATATAAAGACTGTGTCGACCGAAGACAGGCGAAAGGGTCACAAAGAGAGAGAGACAATGGACAATCAAAGCAATCAAAGATTAAAAAAAAAAGTCATCAAACTTCAAACGAGCAAGTTCACGGAGAGTAATAGAAAAGAGGAATTTACCAGGACATAATTTCCCAAAGGCGGGGATACAATTTATACTGAAACAGCTCCAGACATACCCATGGAGACAGTATCAGTTCGAAGACGTCTGAAAAATCCCCAAATTGAAGATATTGGACAACAGCTCTGTAAGCCCGGGGCAGGGGCGGGGGTGGTGCGGTGGTGGTGGGG
>JADBJO010000515.1:72500-75000 GCA_016801955.1 Conus betulinus | reverse complement strand
GAAAATCAGTGCGCTCTTAATTCCTTTGGGGAAAAAAAAAACAAAAAACAAAAAACAATGTGAGCTGAAACACAAACAAACAAACAAAAACTCCGAGCCCTGATTGTCCGGGGGCAACAAAGTGTCGTGGGCACAAATCGAAAGGGATCACGCACGTGCATGCAAATGTCGGGAGCTTAGGGGGTACAGATGCTCACCTCATTTGCATACAAGGAAAACAGCGCGTGAGATGTTTCGCAACACCTTCGGCTGTTTCGTGAAATGCACTTAAAGGTGAGACGATATTTTCAGAATCCGCTTCACCTGCGAAGAAGCCTCTCTCCCTCCCGTCCCCGTCGCTCCTTAAAAGGCTGTGGTGCTTTTTTTCTAAACATTTGTCTCTAACACACACACACGCACATGCACACACACACACACACACACAACAACACACACCACACACACACACACACACACTCACACACCACACACACACACACACACACCCACCCCCCCCTTGCAAGCACGTACACACACACACACACACACACACACACACACACACACACACACACACACACGCGCGCGCGCGCGCGCGCGCGCGTGCGCACGCACGGCACATACAATATGGTCAGCTATTAAAAGCTGTTGTTTTCGCCTGTGCTGTCTAACTATTCTCTGGAACGGTTTTCACTAACTTGTCACTTGCGTGCAAAAAATTTACAGTTTTTCTTTTTAATTTGTTAGTTAGTTCATATATATATATATATTTTTTTCTCTGAACTTGCACGGACTGAAAAATAGGAAAACGTGCTCTGTGATTACTATAACTATTCTCTGGGTCTGTCAGATCGCTGTTAAACTGCGATTGAAAATTTTAAAAGTGTTGATAATACTTTTTTGAATATATTTGTATTTTCTCTGTTGATGAAGAAGTTCCGCCTGAAACTACTTTATGTGGATAAATGTTAAATTGAAAAAACACACACATTGAAAGTTGATACACACACACACACACACATTTGGGCGGACACACACAACACAAACACACACACACACAAGCATGCACTCACCAACGCACACACACACACACACACACACACACACACACACACACACACACACACACACACACACACACACACACACACAGGAGAGAGAGAGAGAGAGAGAGAGAGAGAGAGAGAGAGAGGAGAGAGAGAGAGAGAGACAGAGACAGAGACAGAGTTTCACTCCATAAATTCAATCCTGATTTTTAATTCGCTGTGAGGAATTTCCGCAGTTCTGTGAGTTCCCAACAGTTAGTCGGAAAGCTGGTGTGGCATTGTTGTTTGTTTTTGTTGTCTTCGTTGTTGTACTGTACTGACTTTTTTTTAGCCTTTAATTTAACCCTCAACAGAGCGCCAACATTCTTCTTCATTATCCTAATCAGCAGAAGCCGCTCTTTGGTTTATGGATGACTCAGAACTGAGCCTTCAGAAAACCCTCTTTTCTTCGTTATGAAGGCTATAAGTAATGTAATGGAAAGACGGTGTCATCCGCAGTGTGTCTCAGAGTCTCTCTCTGTCTGTCTGTCTCCGTCCGTCTGTCTGTGTCTGTCTGTCTCTGTGTGTCTGTCTCTCTGTCTCTCTATGTCTGTCTGTCTGTCTCTCTGTCTGTCTGTCTGTCTCTCTGTCTGTCTGTCTCTCTGTCTGAATGTCTTTCTGTCTGTCTGTCTGTCTCTCTCTGTGTCTGTCTGTCTGGCTGTCTCAATCTCTCTCTCTCTCTCCCACTCTCCCCCTACAGGCCTTTTCCCCCCCCCCCCCCCCCCCCCGTAGCCACTTTTGAGTTTGTTGGTGTTTTGCAATTTTGCTTGTGTATCAAACATTTACCAATACACTTCTTCTACAAGGCCTTTCAGAAGAGAGTACGCAATGACGTAATACTTTTGTCTGTTGTTTTGTTTTTTCTCTTTTTTTGGTTTTTTTTTTCTGCTTGTTCTCTGGTTATCTGCTTCTGTCTGTCTCTGTCTGTCTGTCCTCTCTCTGTCTGTCTGTCTGTCTCTCTCTCTCAACGTCAGGCCTCACACGTCCACTGGTCGTGGTCGAATTATTGCTGTTTCTTGTATGAAACATTGGCATTTACAACTATGCAGAAGACGAATCTTCAGTCCTGCAGATGAGGCGCTAACCCGCAAGATCTTGAACAGGTACACACATAGTGGCATGACTGATGAGCACAGAGACAGACGAGCTGTTGAATCCTCAGACGACGTGCTCATCGTCGTGTTTACGGGGGGAAGGGGGGGGGGGGAGGGGAGGAATGAGGTTCAAAACCATTCGACCTGGCCAAATAGAAGGCCATTCTACTGGTCACCATGCTAGTAGAAGGAGAAGAGGCAGACAAGAGAAGAGAAGAGGCAAAGGGAGAGAAGAGAAGAAGAGGCAGAGAGAGAAGAGAAAATACAGGCAGAGAGAAGAGAAGAAGAAGAGCAGAGAGAGAAGAGAAAATATAGGCAGAGAGAAGAGAAGAAGAGGCAGAG
>JADBJO010000515.1:42500-50000 GCA_016801955.1 Conus betulinus | reverse complement strand
CTTGGGTTTTTTTTTTTTTTTTTTTTTTTTTTTTTTTGGGGGGGGGGGGGGGGTCCATGCACTATCAACAGTAAGTCTTCTCTGACTGGCTCTGTTTGATTCGGGTACACCTCACACGCTCCTGGACCTCATGAGGTTTAAAGAATGTTTAAACCACAAACGAGTAAGGCAGCAGCTCTTGCCTCCACAATGCAACTAATACATGCCCATGACTAAAAAAAAAAAAAAAAAAAAAAAAATGCTGCCTACGACGTTTCCTCGTTTGTTCTGTGCGCTCTGTGCTGTCATGTCTGCTAGGCGATTCTCTGTCGTAAGCAGCATTCCTTTGGAATCATGGGCGTGTATTTGTTTCATTGTGAGAGTAAGAGTTACCCTACTTGTCTGTTGTTTCTTGTTTACTGCTCCCTGCTTCATTTCATAGTTACTTTAAGTAATGTCGTAATATAGCCCAGCCAGCGATCACAAGGGTAAGGACTGGTTAGAAAAAAAAGAAACCTAGGTACCAGCGATAATGCCAAGGCTGAAATTCAAAAGCAGGTCGAGTCATCGAAAAAACACGGACTAGCGCGAAGGGAGAGCGCAGATCCCTGTCATTGTCAATCGTATCTTCATAGTTTCAGACAGTGAGAATGTTGCAGTTTCTGTGTAACCAGTCCCATGACCTTTCTTACTGTTGATGCTTGGGAACATCCTGGATTGCTGAGCATGCTTTCGAAAAAGGTTTCTTTTTCCCATTGTTACCTTATAAAGTAGGGCGACATTTATTACGTTGGGATCCATGATTCGCCCAGTTTTGTCAGCTTCTTTGGGATCGGGCCACAGACAATGCCTCGCACACCTGCTGTCGTCAATAAAACACTTGAGAAGGGACCCGCGCACCCAAATCTGTTGTACATCTCTTGTTGTTTTCAAAGACTGTTGCAGGTATATTCTGTTTACCTCGTTGAATCCTCATTGGCCCAGACACAGTGGTGGTAGTTACAGTTTTCTTTTTTCTTTTTTTTTTCTTTTCTTAATTTTTTTTTTTTTTTCTCTTTTTTTTGCCTCATCCTCCGTGGCGTTACCCGAAAAACCGCTAATTCAACCTGCACGTTTACAGCGACATCCAGACTTTGTCCCGTCACACCTCCGACAACAGCAATCTATCTGGAGCAGGCAATGTCAAGTCTCGTTAGGCCACGCACCAGCAAGGGGAGACAATGCGCTGCTGCCGAGTCGCCTCGGTGAGGGTCAGTGATGCCTGTCCAGATCCAAACTAAGTAGGACACAACCTACTAAGCCCCCTACTGACGACAATTCTTGCTTAGTCACGGAGCCAGAGTGAGTGAGAGCGTTCGCTAAGCCCCCATCCAACATCAGTCCCCATAAACTCGCTAATACCATGACCTTGACGCAAGTGGTGGAATTCGAAAGCGAGTACACCACACCATGAGAACAGAGCATGAGGAGAAGCCACAGTATTAGAGACTACTTTTTTTTTTCTGTCCCAACCTCTGCGCCACCTCAGAGGCAGTGCACCCACGCCGCTCATCTCGGCACCCCGTCCACAGCCACAGACAGGTCGGCCCCGCCGCAGCCCCGGCACCAGCAATCCACAGGGAGAAGTCAACGTCAAGTCGTCAAGAGGCAACCCACCGGAGGAGACTCTGCACTGCTGCCGAGTCACTTGGGTGGTGTTCAGTGGCGCCTGTTCTGATCTAACATACGCAGGACACCACCTAGTAAGCCCCCTACTAACGACAATAATTGCTTAGTCGCGGAGCCGACATGAGTGAGCTCTCCCTCTGGAGGGCGCCACCACATCCGTCCAACGATAGCCCCCATGGACTCGCCGATACCGGTGACTCCGACGGAACCAAACCAAGGCCACAGACGTGGAGAGGACATCGAAACTGAGGTCACCATGAGAGCAGGGCATGAAGGGCCACAGAATTTGAGACTTTTTTTTACTAATGCTGATCAATGAGAATGAGGATGATTAAGATGATGCTACGGATTTCCATTTTGGTCTGAGACTGCATGACAGGGGCGTACTCTACGCTTCTTTCATAATATATCCCGGCGTCAACCAGGCCCGAGAGATACAGACACCTGCAGTGTTGGTCATGAAATTTGAGCAACACTCTCAGAAACGCATCCATTAAGTGGATGAAACTCTCGACTGTGTGGTCCCAGTCTTCCCAGTTGAGTCCGCAGCAAACTCAACTCTGGGTAGGAGCCGGTCGGGGCAGAAAAAACCCACATGACTCTGATGGGATTCGAACCCACGACCTCCCAGCCGGGAGTCCGCGACGCTAACCACTTCGCCACGGCGGCTGGTTTAGAGACTACTTTTTTCCCGATGCGAATCGATGAAGATGACGAAAATAGAGACATGGAGTTCCGTTCCGGTCTGAGATTACACGACAAGGCTGTCCTCTACGTTTACTTCCATAACATACCCGGGCGTCAACCAAGCCCGAGGGATACAGACACCTGCGATGTTGGTCAGGAATGCCAGTATACATTTTACGGACACATCCCCTAAATGGATGAAAGGCGTCTGTGTGGTTTCAGTCTTTCCAACTACCCAACGCCAGGTAGAGCTAAAACATCCACCCAAATAAATAATTATGGTGGGAATCGACCCCTCGACCTCTCAGTCCGCAGTCTGCGACGTTAACCACTTGGCCAAAGAGGTTGTTCGAAGGCAGGAGACTAGTCCAGTTTGTTAATCTGTTGTGACCGAAGAAATATTGTCCCCACCCTCTTATGAGTGTTATTCTGCGCACTGGATCCGTGGTTTATACCGTAATCCGCATCCGTACTAAATCTTACAAGTTCGTGGTCATCACACCATTTAAAGTAATGAGTCTCTTCGTTTTGATTGAGATCAGTAAATGATTTCTTCAGAAATCAACGAAGTGTCGGGAAATACATACCCAAAACAACAATTTTGAAAATGTTACACTTTTCGCTTTGAATAAACAGTCACCCCTCTCTCTCTCTCTCTCTCTCTCTCTCTCTCTCTCTCTCTCTCTCTCTCTCTCTCTCTCTCCCTCAAATATTACGTATAACCTAAATCCGTAATACACACCATTTTCATCCATCTTTGAGAGAGAGAGAGAGAGAGAGAGAGAGAGAGGAGAGAGAGAGAGAGAGAGAGGAGACAGACAGACAGACAGACAGACAGACAGACAGACAGACAGACAGTCAGAAATGATGATGGTGATGATGTTGATGATGATGATGGTAATGATGATGATGATGATGCTAAGCCCTGCTAAAAAAAAACACTGATGATGATGATGGTGATTGATAAGCCCTACTCAAAATAAAAACTGATGATGATGATGATGATGATGATGATGATGATGATGATGATGAGATGATAAGCCGTACTCAAAAACGTAATTATCAAATACCTGCAATATACCTCTGAAACATCTTACATTTCCATGCCCCCCCCCCCCCCCCTCCTTGCCTTCTGCACATCAACCCAACGTCCCCCACCCCCACCCCTGAATCCCGTACCTCTGTGTGTGTGTGTGTGTGGTGTGTGTGTGTGGTGTGTGTGTGTGTGTGTGTGTGTTGTGTGTGTGTGTGTGTGTGTGTGTGTGTGTGTGTGTGTGTGTGTGTGTGTGTGTGTGTGTGCTCTGCCGTCTAGCCTTACTGTCTTTATTGACATACATATTAATTAAGCGATCACTCTGTGTTCAGGGGCGTGTTCTGCATGCTGACAAGTTGATCCATAATATCAAGATCAGAAAAAAATGAACATTTTAGAACGTGTAAGGGAGGGGAGCAAGAAGGAAGGGGGGGGGGGGGGGGGGGGGGGGGGGGGGGGGGGGGGGGGGGGGGGGTGGGGAAAGAGCAGAGCACCACGCTAAATTATCGATGATCTTACATTACTAGTCATTTCCCCATCGCTTTCATTTGCCCCAAATTTATTCTACCCCCCTTCCACCCCCTCCCCTCACCCTCCCCTCAAACACACACACACACACACACACACACACACACACACACACACACACACACACACACACACAAACTGCACACCACACACCCAGCTCTTTTTACTCTCCCTGTGGTTTAGCAAACCTGCGCGCCAGTGAATTAATTGAAATATATTACTTTCAAGACTTGACGGTTCAGCTGTGTTTTGTTGAAGTGTTCTTCTTGTTCTCTTCTTCTACTCCCTGTGCTCCGTAGGCCCCACACTCAAGAACAGTTCACCAGGCTCTTCCGGTTCTTTCGGTTCGGTTCAGCGCCAAGACCTGGGTCTCAGCGAATGCGTTTCCGGTCCACCCTGCAATATCGTTAGTCCATCGTTTTTGTTTTTCTTTTGTTTTGTTTTGCATTTCCCTGTCTTTCTTTCCGTCTCCCCTCCCTCCATAGATCTGTTTTAGCAAGGCCATTGCATCTAGTAACATGGCCACACCAGGAATTTTCTCTTCTTGACTGATGCCAGGACCATATGAAAATCTGCGGACATCAGTGAACTCATGAACTTTTTTTTACAAGTTTCAGATCTTGAATCTAAGCACAGTCGAGTCGGAGCACATCTATTGTTCGCACAATTTAAAAACAGAAATTTGAAAAAGGCCTGGATCGGATATTTCCTTTTTTTTTTTTTTTTCAGTGCCGTCGGTTTGACCAGATTTGTTTTAAGTGTAACATGCACACTTTGAGTCGGACAAATGACATGCCCACCCCATGTTTCCCTTCCTCCCTCCTTCCCAAAAACCCTATCATCTCCAGACCTCTTCTTCCGCGCTCTTTACTCTCCCCCCCCCCCCCTCTCCCACGTACTCTTCTCTCTCCCCCACCCACACACGTCTCTCCCCGTACCTTTCATGTGCACCCCCCCCCCCCCCCCCCCCCCCCCCCCCCCCCCCCTCCCCCCCCCCCCCCCCCCCACCCCCCCCCCCCCCCCCCCCCCCCCCCCCCCCCCCCCCCCCCCCCCCCCCCCCCCCCCCCCCCCCCCCCCCCCCCCCCCCCCCCCCCCCCTCCCGCCATTGTCACGTACTAGATTTTTGACAGCCAAGTTTCCCCGCCCGCGCATGCGATCAGAGTTAATCGCCGGAAGTGTCTTCCTCCGCCACACGTTTCCGGTAAAACCGGAAGTGGTTCATCCTGGCGGCAGGATCGGGGCCAAAAGCGATCCATTACTGGCCCTTGCTTCGCGCCAGTGTTTGTCTCCAGGCGACGGCTGTTTGCACAGAAAAAACAGAAGAGAGACGAAGTGTCTCGATTTTGGGTGGGGTGCCTATCACTGGCAAAGTGGCTGAGCGACGACGAGCTGGGAATCACACGATGGGAGTTCGAGTCCTGTATGTCCAACAGCAATGATAAATAGATAAGTAGACAAATATTTATATATATATATATATATATATATATATATATATATATATATATATATATATATATATATATATATATGTACACACAAATAAATGGAATAAAATATACATAAACATAAGAAATAAAAACAAATATCAATAATGACATACAAAACAACAACAAGGACAACAACAACGACGACGACATTAACAACAACAACAACAGCAGCAATGATAATATGATAACGATAATGATAATAATAATAATAATGAAAATAATAATTATGACAATGATAATGATAATAATAATAATAAGAAGAAGAACGATAATGATATTAATGATAATAAAAGAAAAGAGAAAAAGGTATTCAGCTCCTGGTATAGTCCCGTCTCTTCTGATGGTGTCAGTGTAGTTTTAGCTAGGTCTGTGGCAATGTCCTAGTTTAGAGCCCCCTGTGTGTATCAATTTCTTTAGCAAGCGTTCTCGAAGACATACGCCATTCTCTCCTCGGGAGCACCAGTCAGTGACGTCGACACTGAAGGGGGCCTTCAAACTACGATTTTGCTGGCCTTGTAGCCCCGATCTCGTGGGATGGTTATCTCCCGTCTGACATGTTGGCTTTGGGGACGATGGACGTTGATCCCGAATGTCAGAAACGTGTTTTTATCATAGTCTGTCTGTCTGTCTGTCTGTGTCTGTCTGTCTGTCTCTCCTCTCTCTCTCTCTCTCTCTCTCTCTCTCTCTCTCTTTCTCTCTCTCTCTTTGTGTGTGTGTGTGTGTGTGTGTGTGTGTGTGTGTGTGTGTGTGTGTGTGTGTGTGTGTGTGTGTTGTTTATTTTGACGCGGAAATGAATTGTCTAATGCTTGTCGGCAACTGACAGCCAGTAATCGATTTGTTGTCTACAAGACACGTAAACTGGTTGACAGGTATGTTTGTGCTGTTGTTGTTGTTGTTTGTTTATTTGTTTGTATCTTGCTTGTCGGAACTGGCCACACTTGCGAAACATTTTTGGCTGCATCTGTTTGGAGATTGTATTAAGCATTCTTAAGCCGAGAGTAGGAAGCCGAGTAGGAGGAGGAGGGGGAGAGAGAGGAGAGAGAGAGAGAGAGAGAGAGAGAGAGAGGAGAAGATGAGAGAGAGAGAGAGAGAAGAAGAGGGAGAGAGAGAGACAGACAGACAGACAGACAGACAGACACAGACAGAGAGAGAGAGAGAGAGACGGGGGAGGAGAGAGGGGGACGGGGTGCATTGGAGGGAGGGGGAGGGGGTGCATGGCTGGGGGGGCTGGCGCAGGGATTTCGAATCCATGCCTGCAAAAGCAAACCCTTGGTCCAGTTTAAAAAAAAAAAGATAAAAAAGGTATCTGAAAAGCACGCTAAAGGCAAATTTCAGGGAAAAAAAGCTGAAAAAAAGTTAACATTGTCAAAGATTGATAGCAGAACAAGTTGTGAGCCAGTCGTCTGATGGATAATATGATAACGCAGATTAGGAGTCCCCACACACCTCTTACCCAATCCCTTTTTCTCCTAGCCACTCTTTCTCCTCGTTCTCTTGTCTCCCCCTACCATCCCAACCCCTAGCTCTTTCCTTAAGGGATTTTTTTTCCCCAGAGAAGTCTCTCTTTGAGGGAGAGTATGTTCAGCCTGCTGAATATTGTCGATGGCTTATTTGAAATGGGGATGGGGGGGGGGGGGGGGGGGGCGCGGAGGGGGAGGGGGAGTTAAAATGCAGGGACAATTCAAAAAAACCGGTGTTACAGAATACTAACAGCTACATCCTTCTAAAATGATCGTGTCGTAAAAGTCAGGGTTGTAAGCGAAACAACTCACATCCATCTTTAACTTGCAAGCTGTATGCAAAGCAGAGCCTGTCAAACGAAAGCGGAGAAGAGCGGAAGAGAGAGAGAGAGAGAGAGAGATGAGAGAGAAGTGAGAGAGAGCAGAGAGAGGGGGAGAGAGAGAGAGAGAGAGAGAGGGGAGAGAAAAAGCAGGAAAAGGACATTTGCATAGATTCTGGCTTCGTCTTCATTGCTGTCTTCTGCGTTACCGCGTTGTTAGATGGCAGATTTTGGCGGTGAGTTTGCCCTAAGTAAACTGAGGAGTGGATCAGTATCTTGGCGGGTGATAATAATAATAATAATGATGATGATAATGATAACAATAATAATAATAA
>JADBJO010000515.1:30000-35000 GCA_016801955.1 Conus betulinus | reverse complement strand
TTAACACAACTAGTACACACAATATAATTTGTCAATGTCCCTCCACATCTCACTCTAGATTTTACACAATTATACATACTTACTTTACATTTAGATGATTTACCGGTAATGAATACTATTTTTCAACAGAACGGGCCCATAACATGCTTCTGTTAATAGAATCGAAAGCTTTTTCAACATTAATGAAAGCAACATATAATTTACGATTGAAAAGAACATTATTTTTGAATAAAAGCCAGAAGAGTAAGCATATGGACAACAATAAAGTAATTACGTGTGAATCCAGCTTGGTATTCTCCTGTAAGATTATTTTCTTCTACCCATTCCTGTAACCTAGAGTTGATAATAGTGCTAAACAGCTTACTTGTATCACAAAGCTTCTCTCTCTCTCTCTCTCTCTCTCTCTCTCTCTCTCTCTCTCTCTCTGTCTGTGTGTGTGTGTGTGTGTGTGTGTGTGTGTGTGTGTGTGTGTGCGTGTGTGTATCAGGGAGAGAGAGAGAGAGAGAGAGGGGGGGAAGGGGACAGGAGAGAGAAGGAGAGAGAGAAGAGCAGAGAGAGAGAGAGAGAGAGAGAGAGAGCGAGTGTTTTTTTGTGTGTATGTATGTGTGTGCACAGAGACAAACAGACAGACAGACAGACAGACAGACAGACAGACAGACAGAGACAGCGAGTGTTTGTGTGTGTATGTATGTGTGTGTACAGAGACAAACAGACAGACAGACAGACAGAGACAGAGAGAGAGAGAGAGAGAGAGAGAGAGAGAGTAGTGTGTGAAGATGTGTAGGTGTGTGTAGATTTCTCTGCAGATGAACCCTTGTTTCTTATAACATTTATTTATTCATTTGTTGTTAATTTTCATCGTACTGTTTGTTTATATGTCCCTTTCACATTTGTTTTATCTGTTGCATTTGCTTGTAATGGTCTAATAATTTTGATCGTGAATTTAGAAGAATCATGATTTAGCGTAGCGATTCACATAAAGATTTATGTGTTGTGGATTGACATTGATTATAAACTGCCCACACTGGCCGATTTTGTTAAAACGACTAGTTTCTGTTAGCAATTGTCTTTGATGTATATAGAATGTGCATATATGTATTCATAGAATTACGTGGTGGTTTCATCCTATTCCAACAATGTGTATCGGCATGTAAGTAACGATAGTTTTGTCGTAGCTGCTGTATGTAGATATGCTTGATTGTGCAAATACCTTATCACTGATCGGGAAATTTTCGCTGCATGAGCCGCATAATTCATTTGATATATCGATGATAACTTATTGCTGTTTATTCCTCAAACTAGCAAACCATTTGTGAGTGACCAGTTTTGTAAAGTTGTCCACCGGTTGAGAAAAAAGCGCCGAAGTCTGATTTCGGTCCCCAGCCCGTATCCTTCCGCCCAAGAATTCTTCCATTTTGAAAGGAAATAGTTCCTAGGGTAAGTAACTGCTAATTCTAATTCATTTTTTTTTTATCTTGATCTTTCCTTTCCATTTCCTTTCATTCTGAAAACTGATCTGTCAAATGATTTGATCTTCTACTTTATTTTTTTTTGGAACGGAATTTTCATATTCAATTGCATGAGCGCTGCACTGAAAAATTTCCCGAGCCAACATTTGTTTCCGTTGTTTTTTAGTTGATAATTGATTACTTTGAGTTCCATGCTTTTTTAAACCTAAGTTTCTTTTACCATGTCTTAAAAAAAATTACTTTGGCTTTGCATGGAGTTTGATTTTTGCTGCAGTAATATACGTAACGATTGAAACATCGCCTGCGACTGTTTCCGTTATGGTTTGAAGTTCTTGAATGATACTAGCTTACAATAGACTACTCCACTCATCTCGCAGAATTTTGTAAATTGTTTTTGTGAATATGCAAAAAGCACTGTTATTTCTTGATAGCCTGTTTGTGTCTTGCCCATTGATTGACGTTCTATGCTAGCTTCCTCGTTCAAGTTCTGATGTCCATAACGATCGGTTTGCGTTTGTTTTTTGGACAACTGTTTGAAGAGAATCAGTTCGTGCCTGTTCAACAGACAATCATACTGTTCAACAGATAGTCATGCTTTTCAATAGATAGTCATGTTTTTTCCATAGATAGTCATGTTGTTCAATAGATAGTCATGTTGTATAGTAGATAGTCATGTGGTTTGTAGTACGGGCGTCCACGGTGACGATAGACAGTTATTCCATGCTAGCCTGTTTGTTTACCCTCTTGTTAACTGTAGTTCACGAAAGTGTACGTATGCCTAGTTCGTCAGGGGAATATTCTGTGCTAGTCTGCACGTGACTGTTCTGTAGACCAATTCTCTCACGCTGTTTTTTTTTTTCTGTGTTTTGCTCTTTTTTGTTTAACTACGCTGCTTGTCTCACCACCATGACCTTAACGATGCCCCACCAAGGCACTGTACTGTATCATCTCCCCTTTCCTTTGTGCAGATCCCAACATCATGCGGGCCAAGCGGTTCCTCTCGCTTCGGCCGTGCTCTGACCGACGACCACTTCCTGCGCTTCGGGAGGGACCCCATGCAGGACAAGCGCTTCCTGCGCTTCGGGCGATCGGACGCCGACCCTGAGCTGGAGAAACGCGCTGCTTCTGGCTCTCGCCGATGCCCAGGCCGAAGAGGACGCGCCTGTATACCTCCGGAAAAAGAGATCAGCCCCAGAACCACCCGCCAAAGTCGCCGCCGCCGACTCCACATCAGAGCATTCGGGAGGGCTAGAGAAAAGAGACGCCGAGAGCGCTTCACCCCACACAGCGGAAGCGAAACGGTTCATGCGCTTCGGACGCGGAGCACCAGAAGATGACAACATGGCCACGACGGAGGACAAGAGGTTCATGCGCTTCGGCAAACGGTTCATGCGCTTTGGACGTCGCTCCGACGACGCTATGTCCAACGAGAAGAGGTTCATGAGGTTCGGCAAACGCTTCATGAGGTTCGGGCGAAATCCTCAGAGAATGCGGAGGAGGCAGAGAAGGGCTTTGACGGGGACGATCTGGATCAGGAGAAAAGGTTCATGCGGTTCGGGAAGAGGTTCATGCGGTTTGGGCGAAGCGGACCGGAGGACGAGGACAGGCAAGAGGAGAAAAGGTTCATGAGGTTCGGCAAGAGGTTCATGCGCTTTGGCCGCGACCCCTCCGAGGCTGAGAAAAGGTTCATGCGCTTCGGCCGTGATCCCGAGGAGAAAAGGTTCATGCGATTTGGACGAGGGGGAGACACGGACGATATTTCCGAAGACAAGAGATTCATGAGGTTTGGCAAACGGTTCATGCGTTTCGGCCGAGACCCCATAGAAAACGACAAGAGGTTCATGAGATTCGGCAAGAGGTTCATGCGCTTCGGACGGAATGACGAAGACCAGATGGAACCTGAAGAGAAAAGGTTCATGCGCTTTGGCAAAAGATTCATGAGATTCGGGAAAAGCGGGGGAGTGAATTATCAGCAGAAGGGGAAAGCAAACAAAGCTCTTGAAGCACAGAGGAACTTAAGAAATAACGATAGTGCTATGAGAGAAAATGTCAGCCAAGAACCAGGGAATAGTATTACAAGGTCTGCACGAAGCTTTTCTTCATTTCGCCCTCGGAATGCCAGTGCGTGTGCAACTGTCCTTGAAAGACTGCATGGAAAGGTCACAAACTTTAGAGGCTTCGTCGCTGTTCTCGCAGACATCAGCACTCTGGTGACTGCACAGAAAACGATTCTCTCATAATGAAGGAGTTCCTGATCTCTGATCCATTTTCTGATCTCTTATCGATGTCCTGATCTCTCGTTCATTTTTTTTTTTTTATCTCAAATGGATTTATGATCTGTTGTTGAAAAACTGAAGGACTTGATTTTTTTTTATTATCTCGTCATAACTTTTTTGTCTCTACGTAAGACATTTTTTTTTTTGTAAGCTTTTGCAACAACAACAAAAAATTTCGAGAGGTAGGAGTTGGGGAGTGGTTGAATGAAAGGGATGGGATGGGGAGAAGGGTGTTTGTTTCAAACGCTTTTTTTTCTATCCTAAGACGCGATTTGAAAAAAAAGGACTATTGATGATAATGAAAGCCAAACTAAAACACCCAAATATTTTCATTTATCGTGTTTTCCACTCACTTTTTAGTTCTTCCTCCTACCCTTATCCCCCCTCCTCCCCGCCCACTCTGCTCCTTCAAAAGTGTTCCGCTTTTGCTTCCCCCCCCCCCCCCCCCCCCCCCCCCCCCCCCCCCCCCTTTTCTGTTTATTCTAGCTATCGGTTTTTGTTAAAGCCGTGCACTCCATTTTGCTGGCACGTGTACATCAAAGTAAATGTGCTAACTAGCAAAGGTTGATACAATTATTTCTACTGTTTTTAAGGGACAAAACTTGAGAAATAAAACAAACAAAAAAAATCTGTGGCGTTTGAAGATATCTTTTTTCATAGCATAAGATCCATCGCCAGATAGGACTGCTTTCATTTTAGAAGTCAAAGTCTTCTTGTTTGAAGGCCAGCCCACACGTACATCAAATCCGGGCAGCATGGAGTTAAAATTAGAAGTACACCATATAGTCCCTTTTGGAAGTGCAACACGCTCCTTATAGGTGTGTGGCCCAAGAATCATTCAACGCCTTCTCTATTTCTTTCTATCTTTTTCATTCTCTCGTTTTCCTTTCACTCTTTTAATGCATTTGTGAAGTCTTACCACCACCCGTTTCCATCATTTCCAAAAAAAAAAAAAAAAAAGGATTTTTTTTTTTCACTGCCTGGTAAGTGGCAACTTTACTCAAGTGACGAACAGATTTTACACACTCTCCAGCAGGTGCTGTCAATGATCATTCAGTTGATGTTCTTGTACTTTTTTTTTGTGGTGGTGGTGCTGTTAGCGGCGTTGATGGTGATGGCGGTGGTGACAAAAGATTAAAGGGTCCCATGAGCAGAGGTTACTTAAAAAAATTTTTTTCCACTAGCACATTTATTTAAACAACTACCCCAAACCCCGCAGTTTAATAGACTACACAGGTAAAACAGAATCTTACCG
>JADBJO010000515.1:20000-25000 GCA_016801955.1 Conus betulinus | reverse complement strand
TAATAATCAAAGACACTGCATATGGGGATAAGTTGCTAAGAATAAAAAAAAAGGATCAACAGTTACTTTTTCAGTCCGCATTTTAAAAACAAAATACACTGCTTGACGCACTATTACTGTTCACAGATCAATGCAAGATACGCGAGATTAAAAAAATGATAATTAAACCTCGCCCTGATGCGTTCAGTTTCCATAGCCAGATCGTTGATAATTAAGTTCTACCATAGTTAAGAAATGGCTTGAGAAACCCTCGTTCAAAATAAAAACAAAGCATTATAGTGAACATTGTAGATTGATAATTAAGTTCTACCATAGTTAAGAAATGAATTGAGAAACCCTCGTTCGAAATAAAAACAAAGCATTATAGTGAACATTGTAGACACATGACATGTTCTTTATTGACAGCGTGCGGTTTTCAGTTAACTCACGACTGTGGAGAAACACATTTGTGGCATCTAGTTTTTGCCGATTTGGGGTCCTGGTGTGACTATAATTACAAAGAGTGGCCTGTATGCCTCCCCTCTCTTCCCGTCCAACCGGCCCCCGACATTCAAAGACATGTTAGCTGTAGTTCAGAGTCTTCTCGTGAACAAGTGCATTGTTGCTGCGGATGGTAGTCATGACTATGTGTGAAATTACGATCCAGTGGTTTCATAAAGCTATTTGTGAAAGGTTCGCAGAAAAAAAAAGGAACACTGACAACTGCTGTAAAAGAGAAAGAAATACACAGCACGTTTTGAAAATACATAAAAGCCATCGTTTTGTGGCATGCTTTGGGTGCGTGCATGCGTGCGTGCATGTGTGTGTGTGTGTGTGTGTGTGTGTGTGTGTGTGTGTGTGTGTGTGTGTGTGTGTGGTGGTGGTGTGTGTGTGTGTGTGTGTGTGTGTGTGTGTGTGTGTGTGTGTGTGTGTGTGTGTGTGTGTGTGTGTAGTTTTGTCACTCAAAGAGAGAGATGACATCCGTAAAGAGATCCAATTATGAGATTGTTTTTTAAACAATTCTTAACTGCTATCAGTAGTAATGTAAATGACAATGCTTGTGTTACTAAACAGTCCAGATGACCATTGTAAACGTTGACACCCTTTGACCTCTCTGTACCCTCTAACAAATCACCAAACATAGATCGGAGAAAATTCCCGGTTTTTTATCATTTTATGCAGCTCACTTCCTAACATCGCTTTCTTTTTATTTTACTTCTCTACTCTTCCTGGCTGTGTTATGGTGCCATTGGATGCTGTTTTGTAAAACCTTGGTAATGAGAATAACACAGCATTACAGGAGGTATACCTCCTTTGGAGACTGGGGGAGGGTCGACACAATCAACTGGGTTCCACTGATGAATTCTAATCAGCGGACGAAAGGGCTCTAGGCAGACAATACCAAAAGTTATGTTTTCTGTATTTGGCTACCGTGGTTTCCCATATTAAGCTAGTGAAAGATTTTGTATTCACATTCTTCCGTCCTCTTTTCTTACACGTATACACTGTTATACACACGCTCCCTTCCTTTTACAGTTTTCTTTAATTTTTGCAAAGTCATTGTTTTTAATGACGAAAGAGTTGTTAGCCTGTATCTATATTTTCGCCACCACTTAATTGTTCGACGTTTTACTGTTTGGTCAGTCAGTGGAAGACTTCATCACACAGGGAAAAAAAAAAAAATTAAAAGACAATTCTGCACAATTCATGGCCTCTGTCAGCATTGACGTGACTGACAATGCCTGGATTCGTAAACAGTCGAGCTGCTGAATCTCACTGTTGAGACCACTCTTGCATCTTAGAATGGATCCTAAAGCACAGGTTACAGAGTCCCCTCTGTAAAGATTTCAGTTTTATTGCAACTGTGTCTCTTTTCAGTGCCTTCTACCCATTTTATTTTTCTATCCTTCATTTACTTTCGGGTGCCATTGAATTCTGGTTCTGAAACCTTTGTGGTGAGAGTACCACAGAGATGTAGGTGATAAGCCTCTTATTGATGTCAAAGAAGGACTGCCACAATCAACCGAGCCTCACTGATGAGACTGAATCAACTCACGAAAGGCTTCTAGGCAGCAGATACAAATGGTTCTGAAAGACAGGCTATCATGGTCCACCTCTGCTTTAAGTGAAGGATTTCATCGTCAAACACAATCTTTTCAAATCCTATTAACTTTCACATGCCACTTTATCTCCTCTCCTCCCTTTTTGTTTACGTCTTTGCTAAATCGTGTTTTCAATGATGGAGAACTTGTTAGCCTGCACTTGTTTGCCCCCGCTATTCATTTGGTCAAACTAGCGTGCTTTGCACACACACACACACACACACACACACACACACACACACACACACACACACACACACACACACACACACACACACACACACGTGTGTGTGTGTGTGTGTGTGTGTGTGTGCATGCGTGCGTGCGTGCGTGTGTGCGTGCGTGCGTGTGTGTATGTGTGTGTGTGTGTGTGTGTGTGTGTGTGTGTGTGTGTGTGTGTGTGTGAGACAGAGAGATTCACGCTGGATGAATACTAAAAGAAGCAGTCAAGATATCTGTATGTTTTTCTAGTTATTTGGTTGCATGTATCTTATTTCTTTTCGCTTAATTTTATGCAGTTGTAATATTTTTGTTTCATGTCTTTTTTCTGTAGACGCCATTTTGTGTTCTTTTACAAACGGGTTTCTAACCAACGCTTTTATATAATAATTAAACTTAAGGATTGAAATGTGTGTCTTTAGGGTGGCGAAACAACCTTTACAAACGCTACCTCCGTTTCGGACGTGGCGACCCCTACCTCCGCTTCGGACGTGCTGGCGATCCCTACCTCCGCTTTGGACGTGGTGGCGATCCCTACCTCCGCTTCGGACGTGGTGGCGATCCCTACCTCCGCTTTGGACGTGGTGGCGATCCCTACCTCCGCTTTGGACGTGGCGGCGATCCCTACCTTCGTTTCGGACGTGGCGGCGACCCTTTCATCCGTTTTGGACGTGGTGGCGATCCTTACCTCCGTTTTGGACGTGGCGAACCCTACCTCCGCTTTGGACGTGGCGATCCTTACCTCCGCTTCGGACGTGGCGGCGACCCCTTCATCCGCTTCGGACGTGGTGGCGATCCCTACCTCCGCTTCGGACGTGGCGAGCCCTACCTCCGCTTCGGACGTGGGGATCCTTTCCTTCGCTTCGGTCGAGCTCAGCCTGAGTCCTGGCACTTCAACCCCTTCACCCCTTCGGAAAGAGAGACGCCGACTCCGATAGTTTAGAGAAGTACTCCTCGAGAATGGTGGATACTTGCGCTTTGGTCGCTCAGAGTCCCAGTCACCCCAGACCCCTCTCCAAACCCCTTCAGAGGACAGCGACGTCCTCCGGAAGAAGCGTGACGTCAATGAGGCCTCGTTCTCGTCACAGGAAGTGCATAGGTCAGTGACGTTGGTGGTGATCGGTTAAGATCTCTCTCTCTCTCTCTCTCTCTCTCTCTCTCTCTCTCTCTCTCTCTCTCTCTCTCTCTCTGTGTCCGTGTCTCTGCCTCTCTGTCTCTGTCTCTGCCTCTGTCTGCATGTCTCTCTCGTTTGTTGTTTCAGGGTTTTTGTTTGTTTGTTTGTTTGCTTTCACTTTCTTTAAATCCATGTAAGCGTTAATGTTAATGGAGAAAAGACTGATCTACATTTTTCGTTATACTTTTGAAGATATGTCTGTTTGTTAAAATTTTCGTAAGTTTTAGATGCTAATCATGCTTAGTTGCTTAGTCACTTTGAATCCTTCACCAGGGCTAGGACTAGATGAAGAAAATTGGTTTTTGTTACCCTTAGAAATGAAGATCACCCATCATCATCATCATTAGGGGGTCTCTCGGTTTCTGTCTCATTTCCCTCCAATGAATAAACAAGGAACACCTCCAGTTTAACCAGCGGAGGCATACGTTCGTTCATAATCTGGAGTCACAGCGAATGCAAGTGTCGCCGCTAAGCAGCGGAAAAAAAATGCTTCACACTGGTCTTATTTTCGCTAAATCGGAATGGGCGGCACTGACTGCCTCGAAGCGACCCCTCTGTAATGCAGAATGGGTGGTCTTGTCTTGTGTTGGCGTGTGTAACATGCTTAGACGTCAAGCGCTGGTAATGATGTGATGAAACTTATGGTAATGGAGACCACACACACACACACACACACACACACACACACACACACACACACACTTACTTGACCTCCATCCAGTTTTCTCTCATGTTTTTTTCCAGAACTGCCAGAGACGTGAAAGATGGCGGTTTCCTCAGATTTGGCCGCGATAAGGTCCTCGACAACCCTGACGGAGACGCCTCCTCGCCACTGGCAGAAGAAGTCCCGGCCAAGGCAGAGACTCCCACCGACTACAATCCTCACAATACTGATCCTACGGACGATGAGGAATACCTTCAGTTCGACGGGCCGCACCCTGGGATTTGGCAAACGTAATTACCTGAGATTTGGCCGCGCCGGGCCTGAAGCGTATCTTCGCTTCGGCAAACGTTCCGAAGAGACAGCTTAGATGAGGTGCTGGTTATTTGTTCGTAGATAGACTGGAGACACTTCTGGGGTTCTAGGCAGTTAAAGTCAAAAGAGCAATGTGGACGGTTTCGACAAAAAGTGTTCCATTCTTGGAGCTGAAGTCAAAAGGGATCAATGGGTGGGGTTTCCATACAAGACAACCGCTGGTGCTTTACTTAGAGGCTATACTAGACTCTTAAAACGGCGAGAAGTTACAACTAAGGAGAAGGCCTCGTTTATTGTAATAATGTTGGAGTTTTTGTTTTGATTTGTTTTCTGATGATCTTTTCATTGTTTAAATGTAAACGTTTTACTCTTAAGAGAGAAGTTGAAACTGTTATCTTCCTTGTCAAGGGACCGGAACCAACGCCCAGCTTGATTCCTATCCTCACTTTGACAATAAATGAATAGTAAGTATAGGGAAAGTTTAGAGAGCCGTGTTGAAAAACAAAAAAAAAAATAACACAAAACCTCAAGCAGCAATTGAATCTCGGAA
>JADBJO010000515.1:12500-15000 GCA_016801955.1 Conus betulinus | reverse complement strand
TTAAAAAATAGATAAAAAAAAATCAAAGGCTTGACCACGAAGTAAAGCCTTGTAACTTCGTGTAATCAAAAGTTTTTCATCAAGCATATTGTCATATGTCTTGTGCTTCACGCATAACCTTTACACATCGACGCACACAAAAATTATTTCCATGAAAAGACAGATGACAACAGTGAGTTCCTTCCTAGTACCTGACGCTGCCAAAAGAAAAACACATCATGTTTTTTGCGTGAAGAGAAACAACACTACTGTATCCACACCTGCACAGCCTGCACAACAGGTTAATAACAGTCTGGTGTAGCACAAACATTGCACTGGAGATAGATGCATGGATTCTTCGTGAAGTTTAAACAAATTTCTGATAGGATTATTTTTTTCTCATTGCTTGGTGTGTGTGTGTGTGTGTGTGTGTGTGTGTGTGTGTGTGTGTGTGCGCGCGCGCGCGCGCGCGCACACACACACACACACGTGTGCGCGTGTGTGTTGTTTTATTTTGCCTTGAGATATGTTACAGACTGTTCTCTGTGACCTTTTTCTGCGCTTAGACTTTGATATGGGAAGACCAAAAGTGACATGTGTCTCGTAGTTTCGTGATTAACCAATCATTGTTGTCAAACAGGGGCTCAGTAGGGGGCAGTGTGTGTATGTTAGATCACCTCACCGAACTCCACCGAAACAACAGCATCTGTGCAGTGTCTCCCCTGCAATGTTGCCCTCACGGCGACTTCACATTGACAGCTCCCAGCGGACGGTAGTGATGGGGCTACGAGAGCTTAATCTTAGGTGCGGCTGTGCCTTAAGACTCTGAACGACCGCGTGTGGCATTATGCTACTGGAAGACGCAGAAGATGGGAATGTCACGAAAAAAACAACAACAAAAAAAAACGTTCGTGTCTTGCAATCCTAAACAATCCCATAAAATATCTCTGAAATTCTTTCAAATTTTGAACGTCAGATTTCCTCACTAAACAAAACCGATTCTCAACAAATAAACGCGCATATAGGCCCCTTCAAACTAATCTTAGAGACCTTTTTAAAACTGATCAAAGTAAAAATGAACTGAGTATACCACCCAAAATGTTTTGCAATAGAGATGGGATGTGATGCACGAAATCCCCTTAACTGCTGTTAAAATGGTTCTGGATACAGGTTACGTATGATAGAATTAGAATATGATTTTTGTCTCCTTTGGGTGTATGGTAGGCTACACGCACGCAAGAGAAGAGTGTTTAGATACAGCGACTGCCACGAAAGTGTCTATTCCTAAAGACTTGAGCACGTCTGAGACTCCGTCTCTCTGTATCGCTTTCACTAGACCGAACAGGGTGGGGGGAAGTCTCAGACGTTTCTCATCCAAAGCATATTGCGATGTTCTGCTGATTTAATGCATCAAGACAACTGAAGGCTAAAATGTCAATGATAAGTTGCTGGTCTTGCTAAAATTTACAGGAAACATTTTCTGAGAACAACTGCATGTCCTAATAAAAACCAACGAATTCCCATGTCTATATATTAGATCAGAATCTGGAAGAAAATTTCATTTTTTCTCAAGCACTAAACAAAAATAACCAGACCTTTTATTATTAAGTTTTGCACTCAAGACATAGTGTCTACACGTGTTTAAACAGTGAAATAGTCATTTTAAAAGAAGAAAAATGTCTGGCCGGCACAGTTCTCCTTTTGCCCTTATTAAGGAAACACCATATCAGGCTGGTACACCTGTCTTTCTTTTTCTCTAAATAAGGAAACAACCTATTGGAATCCAGAATTGGCTAGATGTCCATCACATCATTGTTCACGCCTCTAACAGTGAAGCACATGACTAAGGTCGATGCAGACTCCAAAGACTTCACACACACTCTGGCAGAGCGATGGCGATAACCCAGATATTCAGTGGTATAGGTCCTCGACTAAAATCATCACGGGCAGTAGTAAAACAGTGGAAATACAACCTTTCACACATACGCACACGCGTTGGCTTACATAAATCAGTAAACAGTTCATTATAAAATCGTTGGGAGTAACTGACGCTTATAAACTAACTCTCTCTCTCTCTCTCTCTCTCTCTCTCTCTCTCTCTCTCACACACACACACACACACACACACACACACACACACACACACACACACACACACACACACACACACACACATACGCGCGCGCGCGCCGCCCACGCGCGCACGCATGCAACACACACGCACACACACACACACACACACACACACACACACACACACACACACACGCATGCATGCACGCACACGCATTCACACACACACTCACATACACACGCACAACACCCACACACACACCCACACACACACACACACACACACACACACACACACACACACACACACACACACACACACACACACACACACACACACACTCACGCGCGCGCGCGCGCGCGTGCGCACGAATTACCACTTCGTTTTAAAGTATTTGAGGTGTTGTCTTTTTTTTTTCTTGAAAAAGGGTGATTTGGGGATGAGGTA
>JADBJO010000515.1:0-5000 GCA_016801955.1 Conus betulinus | reverse complement strand
TTTCTGTATTTCTAAGTCATCCAATGAATTTATCAGATATTCTGCCGTACCAAGAAGAAAGAAAAACTAAAAAGGGCACAAGAACAATGAAAGGATCGATAATAAAGCCAAAAAAAGTGAAAAGAAGATTAGGCAAGAAAATAAAAAAAAAAGTAAAAAACAGAAAGTGGGAAAATTCGTAACCTAGGAAAGAAACAAGTAAACAAAACCTTCGTTTTTCCCAAATGTAGGCCGGGGGAAGGATGCAACAAATAGCGTCAATGAATGAAGGGGAAACAGGTTCTGGCTCCAGAGGGGTTCCATGGAAGGCAGAGAATGGAAGCAGGGGGCCAAGGGCTGGGGTAGGAGGACGGAGTGAGGATGGGCGGAGGAGCGGAAAAGTAGGGAAGGACTCGGGCATCACTCGTGAGAGCTCTGGAACCAAGCATTTTGTGAATGCAAGGAAAGTGGCGTGATGCGGAATGTCTTGAGAAATTGAGGAGGGTGTTCTGTTCAACTCCCAGGATATAAATGGATGGGGAGGGGGGTGGGGGGGTAGG
The DNA here is from genome assembly GCA_016801955.1 of Conus betulinus. NCBI lineage: Eukaryota > Metazoa > Mollusca > Gastropoda > Neogastropoda > Conidae > Conus > Conus betulinus. The sequence goes on along the minus strand of JADBJO010000515.1, from coordinate 4,461 downwards.
GTACGAGGGGGGAGGGGGGGTAGAGGCAAGAGAGGACGATGTGCGGGGTGGGATGGTGGGGTAAAAAATGAAGTATGGGCGGAGGAGTAATAAGGATATGTGTGAAGGTGAAGAACGCAGAGGGTTCTGGGTTAAGAGGGGGGGGGAGGGGGGGGGGGGGGGGGGGGGAGGTGAAGAGGGGTTATCAACAAGAAGATCTGGGGGAATCCAGCCCTTTTGTATTTGTCTTTGTGATCAGTCAAAGGGGAAAAAAAAGCAGAAAGGGATCTAGTTGTCCTTTGAGATTCTTTTCTTTTTTTTTTCTTTTTTTTTCTTCTTTGTGTGTGTGTGTGTGTGGTTGCATTTGTTTTTGGTGGTCCTTTTTCCGTGTTTCTGTTTCATTACCATCGACCGGCGCCCTTTTGTCTTTCTCTGTGTGAGAATGTCGACTCGTGTTCTATTATCTCTAAATCAGCAATTGCATTTTTCAGACATTCTGCCTGTTACCATCCTATTCCAACCAGATGAAGAAAGAAAAGAAAAGCGAAAAAAAAAAGACACAAGAACAATACAGAAAATGATCATAGGGGAAAATGATTAAGTAAAGAATAAACAAAGAAAAAAAAAAAAAAAAAAAAAAAAAAAAGCAGACAGTAAGAAAGGGTGAGGGTAGGCAGAAGGAAAGGAAAGCAACAGAGAGGGGGAAAGAAAGAAGGGGGGGTGGGGGGGGGGGGAGGGGGGGGAGGGCGGAGCAACAAATTCATCGTTTGAGGGGAAAATCCTATATGGAAAAGAAAAACATTACAGAAACTCGAAATCGACAAAAAAAAAAAAAAAAAAAAAAAAAAGCAAAAAAAATTGAAAGAAATGTAAAACTTCAATAGGCTGAGGAGTATGAGGAGGTTACAAACTCCAAAGGTGTATGACCTTCACCTTTTTACTAGCCAGAGATAAACCCTTCTACCTCCCCCTCAACCCCCTTTTCCATATCATTACTTCGTCAATCTACCTTGGCCCTCCTCCTCAACCCCTCCCCCCCCCCCAAAAAAAAAAAAAAAGCTCCTCCACTAAAAATTCTGCCCATAGTATTTTCTTAAGTTTTTGTTGTTGTTTGTGTTTTTGTTGTTTGTTTGTTTTGATTTGATTTTTTAACATGAGATCGATACTCCTGCTGCTTATAATTGTTGGCATTATTTCGTTTGATTTGTTTACTTATTTACATATTCATTTACTTGCTTAACAATTAGTTTATTAATGATTTGTTTATTTATTTATTAAAATATGTTTCAACTTATTTATATATTCATTTAGTGTGTGTGTGCGAGTTCGCGCGCGCGCGCGCGCGCGCGCGCGTGTGTATGTGTGTGTGTGTGTGTGTTGTGTGTGTGTGTGTGTGTGTGTGTGTGTGTGTGTGTGTGTGTGTGTCGCCGCCCCAATTTCCGATGAGTGGGCGCGCACGCACGCACGCACGCACGCACGCACACACACACCACACACACACACACACACACACATACACACGTACACACACACACACACACACCACACACACACACACACACACACACACACACCTCTTGTTGTTAATTAATGCTTTACCATTACTCAGAGGGTTTTCAGAAAAAATGCTTTCGTGTAGACTGGAAGACGCAAGGCAGCAATTTGCCAATGATGTTATTATTGCGGAAACTCCCACAGACAAGCACTATTGCTGGACAGACACGACACCCAGGACCACCCCCCCCTTGTTCCCCCCCTCCCCCCCAGCCCCCCTAATCATCAATGCACGCGATCACACAACTGACAAAGAAACCGAAAGAAGAGTGCATTTTCGAAATAGCTCACATAAAACTTGTCATTAAAGCTTTTGAAACAGTATCAACACTCATAAGAATATAACGTTGCGTCATATAATAAGTCTTGACTTACTTGACTTAGTCCTCTTCGCTCCTTGAGAAAACCATAGGGCCTCAAACAGCAACCTTCCACCTCTGTTTGTTCCTGGCACAGGTCTTGACCCCCCCCCCCCCCCCCCCCCCCCACCTCCCCCTCCCAGATCAGGCTGGAGATTCTCAGCTCATTTAGCAAGCTCCTCCTCCAGGTCTGCTTTGGGCGCCCTCGCTTCCTCTTGCCCTGCGGGTTCCACTCGAGCGCCTGCCTGGTGATGTTAGAGGGCTCCTTCCGCAGTGTGTGGCCGACCCATCGCCACTTTCTCTTCCTGACCTGGACGTCCATTAGCTGTTGGTTTGCCCTTGTCCACAGGTCGGTGTTTGGCACTCTGTCGAACAATCGCAAGTGGAGGATCTGCCGGAGACGTTTGTTGATGAAGGTTTTGATCTTCGTGGAGGTTGTTGGTGGTGCCTTTCCAAGTCTCTGGCCCGTAGAGTAGCACTGATTTTACATTGGAGTTGAATATTCTCTTAATAAGTCTAATCCAGTCGTTGTAGGAGAAAGCGGTTGTCTCCTTTACCAAGCAATAATAGTTTAAGGTATAATGTTGTTGTTCTTTTTGATGATGGTATCGTTGCTGTTGTAGTTGACGTTAGTGTTGATGTCGATGGTGATGATGCGATGGTTCTGATATTTCTTGGTAGGGCATGGTGGTGATGGGAACGCTGGGGGAGGTGTGTTGTAAAATTATGTGAATACTAAAAATAAAAATATAATGGGTAGGCAGGCAGTAACGACACTATATGAGACTAACACATTTGTGCACACACTCCACGTCTTCATTTCTTCCTGATTTCCCCCTTTTTAACCCTGCACGTGCACATGCGCCTGCACACACCACACACACACACACACACACACACACACACACACACACACACACACACACACACACACGCATTAGATATTTACTATAATGTTATAAGTAGTAATTATTCCATATATTTGCGTGCACTTCCACACACCTATGCTTCACACACATACTCTCTCTCTCTCTCTCTCTCTCTCTCTCTCTGTCTAATACCACATAATTTTGTGAAAAGACGTAAAATGAAAGTACTACTACACATACACGCACGCACACACACACGTACACACACATACACGCACGCACGCATGCACGCACGCACACGGGACACACACACACACGCGCGCGCACGCACACACACACACGCCTGCACGCACGCACGCACGCACCACACCCCACGCCTGAACGCACACCACACACACACACACACACACACACACACACAAACATACGCACGCCCGCACGCACGCACACACGCACGCACGCACGCACGCACGCACGCACACACACACACACACACACACACACACACACGCGCACGCGCGCGCGCACACACACACACGCACGCACGTACGTACGCATGCGCGTGCGCGCGCCGCGCGCACATACACACGCATACATACACACACATACCCATACACGCGCGCGCGAGCGTGTGTAGGCGAATTTCATTACAGAGCTTCGTTTCAGGATGCAGAATGGGAAAGGATGCTTGACAGAGGAGGGGAAGCAGGGTCTAGCTCAAGAGAGTTGCATGAAGGTATAGCAAATAGGCGGAGGGACAAGGGTACTGCGATGTGTGTGTGTGTTGTGTGTGTTGTGAGAGAGAGAGAGAGAGGAGATGGGGTGAGGCGGGGGGAGGGGGGAGGGGGGGGGGGAGCTTGAATATCACTCCTCAAACTCTTTACTTCAAGCAGTTTTGTAAGCGCACGGAAAGCTCGTGCGATGCAGAACGTATTGAGAAACTTGGGGGTTGTCCTATTTAGCTTCCAAAAGATACCTGAACAGGGGTTGGAGACGGGTGAAGGTGGGATGGGTACGGGAGGGTGCGGGTGCGGGAGGAAGGGGGGGGGGGATATAAGTATGTATGCCAAGGATAAATACGTGTGTGAGGGTGGAGAGTGGAGGGGGGATGAGAGGATGGAGGTTTGTGTGCTGAGGGGGGAAATCTGGGAATCCCAGCATTTTATGATCTTTTGGGGATTAGCTCAAAGGGCAAGAGCAGAAAGGTGAGGTGGTGTGTGTGTGTGTGTGTGTGTGTGTGTGTGTGTGTGCTATCTGTTGTGATGTGTCTTTTGTGCGTTTGGGCTTAGGGTTTCTTCTTCTCTCCGTAGTCTGCATCCATTGTCATTGACCAGCGCCTTCTGTCTTTCTGTGTGCGGGGATGTCCATTCGTATTTCTATCATCTCTAAACAAGCAAATGCAATTCATCAGCGATTCTGCCTGCTACCATCCCGTTCAGACGAAGAGGAAAAAAAGAAAAAACAAGAAAACACAAACAAATATACAAACAAAGAAGGAAAAAAACTGAATGGAGAAAGGAAGAAAACAAAAGAGAAGTCAGAACACGATTTTTAAAAAATTGGGGAGGGGGGTGGTTGGTAAGAAAAAAAATAAAAAAAAACGGAGAAAAGGAAAAAAAAAGAATAAAATAGTGACAAATTGATTACTCACAAAGGAAAACCTCACGCATGGAAAAGAAATCTGGATTTAACTCGAATCA